>OMLP01010129.1:2655-16444 GCA_900302685.1 Spondyliosoma cantharus | reverse complement strand
GTTGCTTTTATCCGCGTGTAATCAGGCAGCGAATATAATTGGATTTGAAGCTTTTGGTTGGGCAAACAATTAAGCGACGTAACAAGGTGCTTCACAAAATAAAATACCATGTAACACAGGTGCAAAGCCAGTAAATCAAAGAGAGCTAAGATGAAGTTAAATGAAATAAAACCAGGGATTTCAAAAGCAATGAACAAGAAATATAAAACACAGAGAGATTAAACGTACTTGCCAACCTTGAGATCTCAAAAATAGTGAGGATTTCAAAACCAAAGTGTGGATCCAGGGGTCCCAGCCCCCGAAACATTTGAGACTCAAGGACTTTGCTTCCTGCATTCTGACATTCAAAGAATGAGAACTACAAAAATGTTGTGTCAAATCATTTGAAGTTTACTTTTTATCTCAGAAAGCAACACAAAATAATTCTCCCTTGGTGTAATTAATGACTTTTAATTCATCAATTCCCTTTTCCTTTTTTTTTGCCCCTGCCCTTTGGAGAGTCTGTTCACACCACTGCCCTGTGTTTGTCGGCCTGTCGATGGAGGTCCAACCCGTAACAGCCTTCTCCTTTAAAACTGCACAAGAAACGCGGAATACTAATTCTTTCTCCTCTCCCATCTGTCGCTCACGGAGGAGGATAGCTGACTAAACGCTGCGCAGTTCCAGAGACAGGTGATGATAATTAAAAGGGGAAAAGTGTCAAAAAATTCACAGGGCAAATTGTGGACCCCGGGAGGAAAACCCCGGAGAGGGTGATGAAAACCACGAGTCTCCAGAGAAAGTCACATCGGTTGTCAAAGTGTGGCGGTAAAACAAAAATGTAAAAGGAACAACATTAAAACCTTTGAATCTACTTTAAACAAATGTTCATCATGGGGCCAGAACCGTGAACGCTTAGAGCTTGTGGAGCGTTGAAAATCATAGTAAAATCCGGTGGCCATTTTTGTCTGCCTTCCTACATTTTATGCACCAAACCATTCACTTATTAATAAAGAAAACACATCTAATTAAACATCGTATTTGAAGAGTCTTTAGCAGAATCATTCAACAAACCGAGTCACGGTTCCGACGGTCGGGCTTGATGCCGAAAGCAACTGTGATTCTTCCATCGAGGGTGTTGTTCTGTTTGAGGTCTGCTTAGTTGCCTCTCTAGCTTACTCCGCTATAATTCATGTTGTTCATTTTAATTATTAATGTCATTAACATCCACGTGGTCCTTCAAACTGTATAAAGACTGTTGCCCTTCAACTTGAGCCTGACCTCGTGCTCGTGTTGTGATGTGTGATTCATGAGCCCATACACGCCAGCGAAGTGTTTACTTCACCCAGTCGCGCTTGTCTTCTGTGGCTCTGATTCAAATGCAGTTATTCTAACACGCGCTGTCTCCAAAGTATTTCTATGGTGAGCCAAGTACATCATTCCGTTTTTTTTTCCTTTATCAGTTTCTCTGACGGGGATAATACATGATGCCATTGTTACATCTAATTAAAATGCAACAGATGCAATATTCGTAGGACCTCTAGTCGTGGCTAGTTTGCCGTCCTTGTCTCTGGTTCAGCCTCGGAGGAGTAAAACACGTGTTACAACACAAGACCGACAATTAAGGACAATGACTGAAAATAACGACTAAGAACAGACAAAAGATGAGATAAAGGTAAAATATTTATGCTATAGCAATCATGTAAGTCTCTACTATGTTATGATGAAGTCGCTTCACTGTAAATACTTCCCAGCTGCAGTAAAACCATCGAGCCACAAAGGGAAAGTGACCCAGTTTAGCCAACGTTTGCCGTCTAATTATGAAGCTTATCACTTTTCTGTCGAGTAAACGTCGCCTATTTTCTCGATAGACAGTTCCTGGTTAATGAGGACAAAGTGATTCTCTAATGATCAGAACAGATGTGAGGGCTCTGCGGGGACATATGCGACACCGTCTTCGGCTCCGAGGGCTGGAACAATCAGAGATGACAGCGATTCATCAAACATCAAACTTTTTTTCCATCAGACGGACTCACTCTGCACTAAAGTGCTGTTTGTACATCAATATGTTATCCGTTTCAAACCGTTCCTTCAAAAGCAAGCAAACAAACACGGAACGACACCCATTACAACTGTGATGACACCTACGTTGCCAGGCAACCCTCATGCAATCTGTTGCTCCGAGGAAGCGCCCATTTTGCACGTATCAACATAAATGCCTCCCCCCCGCACGGAGAAATGGGCCATGAAGGCTTCCGTCTCTGTGACAGTGATTAAACATTTCCCGAGATGCACTTCTTCCATCACTTTGCTTCGCCCCTAAAACACCTTTACTGGTGCTGTCTGCGCCGCCGTCTGTTCAGCTGGCCCCATCAAACTGTAAAACTTTCTTCCCTAGAATTATGCCTCTGATTTTTATCCACCAAGGTCTATTAATTGCTTGTACAGGGTTGAGAAGAGGAGCAGGACATTAAAGAGAGAATGGACGGATAAAAGGAGAACGCGCATTAGAAAAATGATGACGTACAAACCAGGCTGCACTTATTTCAAGGTCATTATTTTGTTTGGTCAATTATCTCTACATACAAATGCTGTCTCTCGATGCACACAAAGCATGTTCGAAAATATAAACCCTCAGCATAATTGCGAACATGACTGACTGGATAGATGATTGCCATGCTTACTTATACTCATGCCTGTTGCTTCCTTTGAAAAGCCTCAGGAAAGAGTGATTCCGATGTATTTGTATGCTCGGCAGCACTTAAGATAAGGGAACAAATTTTAATTAGTTGCTTATTAGTATGGCATAATGGCTCTTGTTCTGCATGCCCATATTCTACAACTACTGGACCGTAAACACAGACTTGCCTCAATAACCTTTACTAATTGTTACTAGTAGTTTCTCTAGTAATTTGAAACTTAAAGGGAAAAAGAAAGTTGATTTCTGTGTCTCATTTCCAAAGCATCAAATACTGGTGCTTTTGAGAAAACTGGACCTCCAGAACATGTCAATATAAGACCCAGGTTTAGTTTCTAAATGATTCATACTTGCCACAAGTTTTGGTAGCGGTGCTGCAGATCGCTTCAGCAGGATGGAATAGCTGCGACGTAATCCTTATGGGGCAACTGTGACTATCAAAGTTACGTCCACGGAAAAGGCTTGTCTGTGCAGCTGACTGGCTGAGGTTGTTATTCTAAGTGTCTGGCAACATTACGGATACGATTCCCATGGAGATTGCCCTTTTCGTTATTTGTCTCATTCAAGGGCACATCTTGTTGAAATGTGACACGAGTCAGAGTTGGAGAGAGTGGTTTGGCATTTACGCAGAGGAACTGCCAGCAAGAATTCAATTCGATAACCACGGCTGAATTTTTAACCGAGTTTGATCATCCGGATGAGCCAACGATGGTTAAAAACTCGCCCTGCGAGATTTCAAGAGCGAGGCTTCTCCTCGACAGACTTATCATTTTAGAAATATGTCCATCACCATAGAAATCAGCTCTGTGATGTTGTCGCAGACTTAAAATTACAACCTCAGCCTGTGAGTGAAACAAACAAGCACCTTTAGTGGGCGCAGCTTTGACAGCCGGAGTTGCCCCCAAAGGATTACAGCACATTGCAGACGAGTCGCGGCTGCCAGATGTGGCGATCTACTGGAACAAAACTTTTGGTAAATACGAATCAATTAAACACCCAGAATATAGAGCCCTGGTTTAAAAAAGGCTGGAATCTCCCTTTAACAACCCCCACTTTATAATAGGGAACATATTCTGAGTTAGAAAGACTTCAAAGTTATTTGGACACTATTAACACTTGCAGTTTTGTGGATTGTTACATAGGACTAGACATTGTTTATGAAGTGTTATTAAGGGAGAATGAGAATATAGTCTTGTGGCACACGACCTCATAAATAAACTACCACCTTAAATAATCAATAAGCAGCAAATTAGGAGGTAATTAAGGGAACAACTCTTGGTTAATGGCCTAGGAGTTGTGGAACATGGTAATGTAGAATAGCCAATATGCTACTTATAGGCACGCTGATATGAAACTAGATTATGGTTGATATGCGTTCCCTAATCTGAAGAGTAACTGTGCTTAACATGCAAATTGCCAGGAAGAAATCACCTCTTCTGACAAACTTCAAGTCTTACAGGATACATTCGGCACTCGGGGCGTGATGCAACTTTATACAACACGCTGACGATGTGACATAAATAAAACACCAAAGCACACCAATCATCCGACATAACACAACAGCAGGGGTGTCATGGAGATGTCCCCAGATAACAACCTCCTCCCTGTAACAAAGCTGGGGTTTATTAAATCTCGTCACGACCTCGGGTATTTACTCCACATTTCTCAGCCATCATCTCATGATGACTGTGACTGTGGGCTAATGCGTTTCCAATACCTGAGCACCGTCCTGGTGTGACCTTTACTTGATAATTGTGCACCATTGATTGGGCCACCTCCTACTGCATGAGGTTCGGTTTACACCTAATTACTGCCACATTCCCCACCTCAAAAAGCAGATTCTCACACACAGATCTGCACCCATGCGTACCTACGTGACACACACACACACACACACACACACGCACGCACGCACACAGATGTTTGTGGACATATTTTACAGACACATCTATTTTGGGTCTCTTCTCACTGGAGTTTCGCGTTACTTGCCTCAACGCACACAAAACATTTTCCGACAGATTTCGAAATGCAAAACCTGACTGAGCGGTTGAATGGCCAGCACTGTCATCTCGCAGAGGAGGAGGGCTCCAGTCTGTTTTGTGTGAATTTTGAATGCTTTTCATATTTTTCAATGGGTTTCGGGTTTCCTGCCAAATCGAAATATTATCGAGCCTGGCGAAGTGAGGACCCAAATTTGCCCCTAGGTGTGAATGAGTGTGTGAATGTGATTGTCTACGTGTTAGCCTGAGACAGACCGGAACTATCTCCATGTGTTTCCCTGTCTTTTGCTCGGTGCATGCTGGTACAGTCTGTCAGACTAAAAGAAAAAAATGAACGCTGGGCTGTCTGCAAAGCAGTTTTATGAACATTGAAACGATGAACCGATTAGACGGCACCTTGTTGAAACATCTAAAATCACATAGTATGAAACATCGGGACCAAACTGACAGATTATTGATTAAAAAAAGCAGTAATGTAAAGTAAATATCCACTCTAAAAGCTCAATATATTATATAATCATAGAGCAACAGAGGTAGTTATGGTGTCACTATGTGGTTATAGAGGCAGCATGTCTATTATTTGCACATAATGAACTTATACATTGCCGTCAGTACTTGTATTCAGATATATACGCAAGGTCAAGGAAACAGTGGAGAGTATCGACAATGCAGGCAAACAGAAAAGAGTTACAAGGAGCTACACTCCCCGTAACATCATCGTGAATCTTTCAACCCAAGTGCCAAAATAAATGTTGGCAGTGTACGTTTCTGCAAACCACGAATATGCTGAAACTTACCATTCCTTTATGTTCAATTTTCAATTTCATGCCGTGTCATGGCAGCGTTTGAGCACTGGTTAGGGTTAGGGAAACATCATGTTTTGGTTTAAAATACCTGCTGATTATGCTGGAGCTCGACACGACCAGTGGCTGATGAGTTTGAAATGAGATTTGAAATTCCACTTTCTTACAAACCGGACCTTGAGAACTTAAAATGCTTATTTTTCTTCGCGCTGTCTTCTTTAGCCTTAAACGAGTGTCGGGGGAAAAGTTTTGCAACTGGAATTCGACAGGAGTAAATCAGGCATGGCGCCGTTAAATTAAAAGTACAGACAATCATACGTACGTGTATGTAAAAGTAGGCAAAATCTAAATGAATAAATCCAAAAAAATAAATCAAATCATTCTTCAACGAAAGAATGAAAGAAATGTGGCCAATACTCTCCAATTGTTGACGTGTCTAAGGCCACAAAAGCAATCATAGGAATGTTCTCTCTACGAGAAACATATTAAATCCCTCGGTGTCCTGAGGGGGTTTTATTTCTCTAGGGTTTTCTTCTCGGCGAGGGCTGTTTCAGGAACAACTAGCCCTTATCAGGCATTGAGTGGTGAGAGATACCTGTGACAGCGGACATGTTTGAGGCCCAAGTGCTTAATCTCTGGTCTCGGCTGCGGAGCACTGAGGCGCATCACTAAAGCAAGAGGGGAGCGACTGCACGCATTCCAAATCAGCCGACGCGAGAAGCGAAATAGAGCGGCAGAGAGAAGGAACCACGTAGCGTACGACTGCGAGAGCGCCGCTCTAATCGTATCAAAGACTTCTACAAACAAACATGGGTGAACTGTGATTGATGGCAACACAGTTAATAGGACTCCCAATCCAACACAGTGTGTGTGTGTGGGGGGGGGGGACCAGAGATCAATAGCAGCTCGGAAGCATGTTAGGGAATCATACTGAATCAGATTGATGACAGCTGGTGGTGATGTACTTGGCAATCTAATTTTAACACAAAGTAACTCAGTGATGGTGCCGCCACAAGACTGAACTCAATCCTCGTGGGCCAACAGTATCACAGCTGTTGAGAGTGAATTGTGAGCTTGCTGCAGGTGTAAGTGGGGGCAGCAGTGCGGTTATATCTTCGATTTTCAATTCATGCACTATGGCACGAAAGTGCATTTAATTATTCATCTTTAGTGGCCATCTCACAAATATTTTAGGTCCCAAAAAAAACCTCTTTTAGTGCACTTGCCAGGCCTGGACACAGATCGGCTCTTCCAAACTGATACTGAAAGAATCAGACTGGTTGAAATTCTTGGCGCAGCCCAGAAAATTCAGAGCGGTTGACAAAAAAGCCGGCTGCACGTTTGAGGATAGCCACTCGTTGCTTTGCACACAGGCATGAAAACGATGCCAGTAATTTCCCCTTTCTATCTTCTCATCTAACTGGACCGGACTGCGGGGGAAGCTCTGCCAGGGACGGCAGCCACAACACAGACAGGGCGCAGACGTTCATTTCAGAGCAGCTTATTTTGCTCATGCGCATGTGTTGTTCTCCATGTCTGCACGCTCGCAGCCTGTTGTGAGAGAGAAGTTTTTTGACTTGGTATCTTGGTAACTAAGAAACCCTTACAGCTGTGTGCGTTATGTAAATACTATAAACAGCTCTGCATCTCCACTAAAGATCATCTCAGTCCGTGTATTCGTCTTCTGGCTAATGGCTGAAAATATAGTGGAGCTCTTTAAAAGGCAATGGCTTGTGAGAAAGACTGAAAAACCAATCAGGCAAAAAAAAAAAAAATATATCTTCACTTCTGTTTTAAGCTGTTACTGTATAACGTTTTAATGTTTAAATCCATAAAGTGAGAATTATGGATTATTACAGAGTTGTGCATTAAAATGACACACCTTGATGGCTCGATATTTCCTAATTGCTTAAGTGCACCAATTTCTCTTTTTTTTATTAAAAAAGGGATGCGGCGCGGCATCACCAACGGGCCTTAGGTTTGTCTGCTGAATGAAGCTTGTTGGGGGATGGATGAATCCCTCCCCTGTTCTGGTTTTCTGGGCCAAGTCTGCATGATGGGGCCCTGAGCCCTCGGTCTGTGCCAGGTGGCAGCTGGGAGAGAGAGTCCCCAGCCAGGCTTCAGCAGCCCTCACTCTGGTCCTCTGGCCACCGCCGTTGTCACTCGGGGCTCGACACCAGCACTTCTGACCTACACGCTGGTCATGGTCCGCCTGCAAACCCAGTTTGTCTTTGTCCACAGTTTGGTCACCCAGCAATTCGCCGTTTTGAAACTATTGTGGACGGCAACGTTGTCAAAAATGTGCTTGGTGTTGGCCATGTGTTTAAAACGCTACAATATCCGCATTTAATAGTGGTGAAAGTACTGAAGCTGTGAAAACAAACATGTCTACAGTCAGATTTTAATCTGAAGGCTGCACAGAAGTGTGTTCACTGACTTTTTCTGGGGCAGTGCTGTGTGCAGGTTTTTAATTAAAAAAGGAAAACAAATATCCTATTTTGTGTGCCCAGGGTTTTTTTTCTTTGGCAGTGAAAGAGTTATCCTTTTTTACACTAGTATTATATCAAAGTTAGGGATCAACCAATTATCCGCCAGGCCAATTATCAAGGCCAATATCCAGCATTTTTACCATAGCCAGTCTTTTATCCAGATTTTTCTGTCAGATTGCTGATTAAATGAATTAACAAATGTGCTAGTTTGGCTCTGATGCAGCATCGTCTCACACAACAATATCTGATGGGTTATATGTCGCAATTAATCACCTGTAAACACTGAATAATATGAGCCGGCAAAGTGAGTTGCAACTACATTTATAAAACGGACGCATAAAGTCTCCAAAAATGGAACACCTCCAAATTATACTTAAAGGGGTGTAGTTGTAGTTTCGGATACAAATTTTAATATTTACAACATTAATGAGGCAATAATATAAACTCAATAATATAATTTTTATATAACTGAATAAACAAGCTGTTCTCAGAGGACAATAAGGTCTCCAGAACTCTGTTTGAAGCTAGAAAGATGGCAGGGTCCGCCACATATAAACAAAGTAATGTTGAAATTGTGTAAGGTCAGTTTATTTATTCAGTCATAAAAACAATGGTCTTTCTCTTCTGATTACAATGTCTTGCCCAAAACTGCATGGTGCACCTCTAAGAAAAGTCCTTTAAATAAATTACATTTAACTTGTTCTCTGGTTCATTCTTTTCATAAATTTGAACGCTAAGATTGACATTTTTACTGCAAATGCATATCAGTTCCAACTATCGGTTATCAGTCGCCTTTATTTCCAATGGCCGTTATCAGTATCAGCCCGAAAAAGACATATCGGTCGATCCATATTCAAGGTTTTAAACTCTTTTATCGTTACAACCTCACGAGGCAAGATTCTTTTTCTTCAGCAGAACTCCAATGAGCCAAACGCTGTAAATCAAAAAAAAAAAAACTAGCGCTTCAGCAGAGCAGAGCATCCGTCTCTAATATTTTTCACCTAAATTAAATCCTGCTATGTCTGGTCTCGACACAAGCAGGAAATGTTCTCTGCCAGCACAGAGTGATGAATCAAATCTTAAAAGTATTAATCAGCGAGATGCTTGTTGTTGGGGCCGGGCCACAGACTCGGCTCGCACATGCTCGTACATTAACCAGAGAATCTCCATATTGCCGGATTAATATTTGGCCTCGAGTGTGCCAAGAACTATAATGGCTTTTTTCTACTTCAGACAACAACGAGCAAACTCTCCGTGCGGGGCGAAGCGCTCCCACCGAAGACAGCTGCCTCTTCACCACCTCGCATGTGGAAAAAAGAAAAGCGCCCCCCCCCCGCCCGGAACACTTTTTAATTGCATGATTCATCGTGGTAACTTTGACAGCTTATAACGCTAATATAGCTTCTGTGTCTGCGTCTGCGTCATCCTGTCAGTCTGGGAACTCCGATGAAGTAGAGAACAATAGGGAAACACCTCCGCGAAAAACGATTTAGGTCAGCCAACTCCGTGCCAACCACTCAGCTAATCAATCAAAGGAGCTCCGTCCTTCTTGCAAAATATAGACAACAGATGCCAGCGATTTAAAACAGACTTGCATCAGGTTATCCTATAAAATACTGAAGTTCTCTATATATAAATTTGAACAGTGCTATACACCAACTATTCCCATAGTAACACAACCTCCGCAGGAGAGGTCCCTGCTACCTTACAATTGAATTCAAGTGAATGTTTGAGGCGTACTCCAGAGCGGATACATTACTAACTGGTCAAAAGCTAATAAACACATCGCAGGCTACAGCTGAAGTTCCTCTGGGCCCGCCTAGACAGATGGAGGAACTAATACAGCACAGCTAGTTATTTGATAAAATGTCTGAAAATGGTGGGAGATGTCAATCAGTGTCTCTCAAAGCCCAAGATGATGTCGTCAAATGTCACGTTCAGTCAAAGGAAAATCAGTTTACTGTCATGTAGGTGTAAAAGAAATTGGACATTATTCACATTAAAGATGCTGGGATCATAAAATGTTACTTTTTCGTTAATTTCTCACCCAAACCAATCGATCGATCCTCAAAGCGGTTGGCAATTCATTTAATAGTCGCA
Source organism: Spondyliosoma cantharus (assembly GCA_900302685.1). Taxonomy (NCBI): domain Eukaryota; kingdom Metazoa; phylum Chordata; class Actinopteri; order Spariformes; family Sparidae; genus Spondyliosoma; species Spondyliosoma cantharus. Next base: position 6,375 of record OMLP01010129.1, on the reverse strand, counting down.
GTTCTACGTGAGAGCAACAGCGATCCACAAGTATCGGCTGCTGCCGCATTGAGTCTGACACATGCTGAGCACACAACGTTATGCAGGAGGCATCTCCTCAGGGTGCTACCTCCATCCACCGAACAGGTCACCCTTTCAAACTGGCAGCCAGACTTTCCCCCTTTTGAGACCCTTCCAGAAAAGTTTTTTTTCCCCCAACTCACGTCTCACTTCTCAGAACCCAGCAGAATACCAACTTTAACCTTTACTATCCAGGCAGTTTGTAGTAATTCTCCCTACACCACATGCGCATAGAAGGTATACAGGCTCAAGTTTAAACCAATAAAAAAATATTGGAAAAAAGTATGTTTCTGTAAGCCCACTGGTAAGTTACACTTTGTCCTGCAACTTAAGCTTCAATTTTAAGTTTCTCTCTAGTGAGGATGAAGGGTTTAGGCACAAAACCACCTGGTCCCACCCCATTCTGAGAAACACATGATTTGTCCAATGTAATATATCACTGAAAACACAACTATGTCATTTAAATCATTTCAATAACATGCAACAAAAGCTCTTGTGCCCCCCTGGGCCTCAACACTTGTGCATGATGCAAGTACAGTATGGTTGTGAGAATCTGGATCTGTCGTTGGTTGTTGTCACGGCACTAATTTCGGTGTTGCTCTTGACAAAATGCACATCCCGTCTAAAGATGGCATCTGATTTCGGCCCGTGAGCACGAGACTACTTCACAAGTTGTTCTGTTGAATTTGTGTTTGAGCAGATGGTCCTGCATGTGCATATGCATGGGTTTTTTTTTTTCCCCTTTTGACAAGGCACATTACATCACCCTTACATTTCATTTTATGACGCCTTCTATCTTATCCATCACCCGCTAATGACCTCATACCCAACTTGACTGGAGCGCGAGAGAGCGGTTTATCCCACCGCTGCCCTTACGAGGCCCATTTTCATTAGCATATTTGGCAATAAAACAGTTATGCTTTCCTCCATTAATAATTTATCCACACTTCTTTATCAAGCAGCCATTTCAGTACACGTTAGAGCCCCGGCTTTTTGGATTATACTCCGGCAAGATGGGGCGCCTCCGAAAGAAAGGCTTATCGATTCGTTACGTCGCATTTTTTGATTATGCTACATTTCAGGAAAATCTAATATGAGACGTCGAGCACACCACATAATCAAGTCAGCCCAGAATAGCAACACAAACATATCATGTGGGTCAAACATGTAGCTCCTCCATCCATCGGTAATCAATTCCGCAAGTCAATTTGCAGCCAATGGCTTTTGCAAGGCGAGCCAATCCATTACTGATTCAATTGTAACCCATTAAGGCTGTGAGAGGTGATATCAAAGGCGACACGATCAAAATCCGATGGCTTCATTCAATAACTTTGTTCTCCAGGAGTCGGCTCCGGCCCCGCCATCATACTGTACGGTGTAATGAGACTCGTGTGGGCCGGTTCACTGCTGCCTCTCGTAGCTCGAGGCCATACTTCACCTCTGCCCTGAGATAGATGTAAGAGCTCAATGACAGCAACACTTAGCTGACTTAGATGTGTCAGCTGTTTTAATGTCTTTTCATAGCTCGTAAAAGATTGAATGCAATCGCGCTAAAAAAATGCTGCCTAAGCACTCCGCTCAGACAAACCCTAGAAAAACCAGTAATGATGTTTGAAGTACTTTTGGGGGGGAAGAAAACTAAACATTGATGTTCTGTAGAAGTGCTTAATCTGCTAATGTGCAAACCGAGGCTGACCTTCTCAGCATGTTACCAGCTGACAGGCTGTTCTGACGACTCGTCTGGATCTCCAGCCAAAACAAACCTGTGAAGCAATAGTCAATAAAAAGCACCTGAAGTGCAGCGCACGGGCACTTAGATGCCAATAACAACACCGGCCAGCGCCCGCTCCACAAGTTTCCATTCGCTGACTTCCACTTGCACAAGGAGAAACACATTGCTGACTGCTGCATCACCTCCTCCATTCAGACCACCCCGTCCCTGCATCCCCGTCCTCTGCCTCCGCTTTATTTACTCGTTCCAAACCGGCTTCGACTGGAAACCACATGTGGTTATTCTCCCATCGCCGGGGTGAAGACAGAATAGCCGGCCACGTTCCGTCCTGAGGATCACTTATTGCTGAGGTGAACACTTTCGAACAGGATGCGGACCGAAAATCGAGCCTCAAAGGAGGCCTCGCAGCCGGCGGGCTCATTTTGTGTTAATGCCTTCCAGAAAAAAGACGCAAAGCAGCTATGAAAACAGAAAACCGTACCGGCCTTTGAAGGTCAACCTCTAGTCACTGCCCTGCTGTTCTCGTGTAAAAAACGCCACACTGATCATATAACACCAACCGAGTGTTACAGAAAGGCCTCAGGGCTGTCACAAACAGTATGAATTTTTTGGTTTCGTGTAGCTAAAGGCGGGTTGATTTACATAATCTCCATTTTGTTGCAATTTATCATGTCCAACTGCAATTTACTAACCAATTTCCTGCTTGCAAGCCATCTATTAAATCAGTAAGGATACAATGGTGACATTAAGTAGAGTGAACATTTATTTAACTCAGCAGCACTACGGAAGCAGAGTTATAGATAGCCATTGTGCACATGTCAGAGGTTATTAATGCCCAAATCCCTGAATTGTTGCACGCTGCCCCGTGCCAACAGACCGGGTTTGATTAAAAAGTGATTCAATGGAATTAGGCCAATTTTAACTCTCAAAGTTAAGGAGTGAATATTTGATGCAATCATGACACACGACAAAGAGCTACAGCGGAAAGAAATTGCCATTGCAGCCTTGAAAAAAATGAGGTTACGATTAGTCGTGTTTGCAGTTGTAGCGACAGTTTTTCCTTCTCATGACGTGCCAAATGTTTACTGTGCACATAACGCATCTTCTGCTAAGAAATGTACAAAATCCAAAGAAAGACAACACTTATAACATTATATGTACATACTTCCAAATAACATATATTTATCTGCCGAAGTTGTACACCGAAGACAATAAATGCTACAGCCTAAAGTTTGTCCTGAGGCTTTCTTCTTCCTCTCCCAGGCGTTTTTCCCCCCAAGTAACGGGCTGACTGTAAGTGGTACTCCAGTCGTGTTGCACTTCCATAAAAAGTTAAGAGGACTCACAAGAGACACACTTTTCAAAAGGACTGGTCAAAATCGAAGCAGCACATAGACTTATATCTTGACTTCTAGTCCCCGGTATGGATCAAGTTCAAGTTTCCAAAGGCACCGAATCCGACAATGCAGGGTATCTGAGAAATGTTTAGACTCAGGCTCCAGCAAGAGATGGTGACATCATGGGGCTAATTTCTTTCAGACTTTATAGAGAGACACTGAAGGCACTACACATCTGCTGTTTACAGGTTGGATTACACTACACATAAGCGGAGTTGCCCCGCATTTTAGATCCCGTGGATGTGAGAAGCCAACTTAGTCACCGGAATGAAATGTCGGCAGTTTACCTTTCGGCAAACCGCTCTGTTCAACATTACATGACCACGATCTGACTTCGTGATTTTTTTTTGCTACACCTAGCCAAAGTTTATAAGCAGAGCGGCAACATGTCTGGGGTTTGCAGAAACGTACATTGCCAACATCTGTTCTGCTGATTGGGTTGTGAAAGCCAACTCAGCCTTCGTGCTTTCTGCGATTAAAAAAAAAAAAAAAAAAAAAAAAACTTCTTTTTTTTTTTTTTTTTTTTTTAAA
>OMLP01010125.1:1181-33730 GCA_900302685.1 Spondyliosoma cantharus | reverse complement strand
AAGAAGGTCACAAATATGAAGTTTTCCACGTTTTTCTAGCATCAGATTAACCCAAATTACAGATCCTGTGTTTAACATGTCTGAGTGTGGGGTGGAACAACAGTGCCACCTCCTGGTAAGTCTGGGTATAGGTGTAAGAAGATGTGCAAAACAAACTTTTATGTTATATATATGTTTTTCTTAATTAGTAAATACCTTTGACATGTATTTTTGTACCAAGGATTAAGCTAGCACTATACGAAATATGTACAAGATTCAGTGCTGCTGTATATGCCTGGTGGTGATATTTTAACCAGTTTTACTTTTCCTTTCTTTATCAAGTAACTTCATTGATGTAACGTTAAAACATACTAAACAATGCTTATTTTATTCAGTCATGGTGGGTTCTGTGAACGGTGAGTCTTGATCTCGAAACTTTAGAAAGACAACAAGAATAGTTGATAAAGTTCCGTTCGCGTTTTTCATTACGATATTGCCAGAGGAAGTGACGCAATCAGCCCGCCTCCAGTTCCGCTTTCAGACTAAGAGCTAAAAGGAACTGACCGCATTTTCTTTGCTCTCTTCTAAAAACTTTCTTCGGTATTTACTCGCTATTCTTACTTTTCTTACTTTTTATATTTACCCTTCTCTACATTATTTAATCTACTTCGTCTTCAAAACTAATATTTTAATTCTTAATACTTTTTGCAGTAATCTATAGTCAAGTATAATTGCCTTATTCACGAAAGTGAATTTAATTTAGTTCTTGTATTTAGTGACGACGGAAGACTCGCCCGGCCAGCGTTTCATCCTCCAGTTGTTTTACTCAAGGAGCTGACCACTCAAAGACTGTTACACCGCGGTGAGGGATGTCCTGTCTTGGGGTTTTGTCTGGCGAACTTCCTGTCTTATTTTGAAAATTAACTCTCCTCTCGTTCCAGGTCACTTGCCCTTCCTCCTGTGTCACCAGTCTGATGTCTCCCCTGATTCCCTGATTGTTTCCACCTGTGTCATCCCTCCTCATGTGTATTTAGTCTTCGTCTTCCCCTGTCTGTGTTGCCAGAGTAATTTGTCTTTTCGTATACATCCAGCCAGTCATTGCTACGAGTCATTGTCAAGTTTGTATTTTTATGTTATTCTCTGTATACCTCTGAAGAAGAGTGAACTTAGTTTGTTTAAATATTTTTGGTTAGTATTTTCTAGATAGTTTGTTTTGTTTAGTTTTCCCTCCGTTTGGAGCGCTTTTTGTTCTTTGTTCCTTCCTAGTCCAGAGTAGAATATTTAATCGCTTTTTCAGCCTTTTTGATTTTCCCTCTTTGTGAGTGTTTTTTTGTTTATGTAAATTTCATAGTGTTATTGTATCTTTAAGATCAGAGTAGTTCTGTTGTATTTTCTCCTCCTTAAGAGTGAATTTTGTTTTCTTGTTTTGTGTTGTTTTTGTCCTCGTCCTTTGGGACGAGTCTACATTTTCATAGACATTTGTTTGTCATTCCTTTGGAAGAGGCAACAGGAATACTATCAAAATAAAAGCCTGTCATTATTCTCAATCTCTGCACCTGAGTCCTTCTTCTAAGTCCAGACCTGACAAAGACGTGTTACTAAGACATTGATCATCACCAAGAAAAGACGTTGCAGTAGTTGACTGCTCAAGAAGACGACGTTTCCAGCCGAATAAAAGACACTATCGTCCGGCCACGACTCTCTGCCTCCAGCGCACTCAAGCGTAAGCTTCTCGCTGGGCTTTTGACGAGACGCAACTTCCTTCTGCTGGCCGGATTAGGCCTGCAAGCCGCAGTAGAGCTGGAACGCAGGAGACTGCCGGATTCACACACATGAAAAGAGTTGGTATCTGTCTGAAGCTTTGATCCCCATTGTTTAAGCTTAAGACAGATTTCGGTTAGGGCCTCGTATTAAAATTTTACTCCCGTAATATTTTAAATTACTCTCCATCACAAAATCCACCATCGATCCTGAATCACATTTTATTTCCCTTACAGTCCATCAATTCTGTTACCTGTTGTCATTTGTTTGCTTCATTTACCATTTCATGCCATTTACTCTGCATTCATTTTAGTTAATAAACATATATAGCCGTATGTCCTTGTCTGTGCAAATTTGATTTGATGTGGAAAATCGATGGATCCGTGTAAAAGAAATTACTACTTTAGAATATGAGGTTAAAATTTAGATTTTGAAACTGAATAATTGATTTGAAATTGATTTGATTAGATTTTTGGAACAATTTCCTCCGGATCATTCCAGTAACTAAACAACAGAGGTGGTGCCCTATTTACGAGTGTGTTATTAATCCCCAGTGATTAATTACCTTTTTATTAAGTAGTGTATCTCCTACACTAGCTAAAATTAGTGCAAAACAGATGTCTTTGGAGAGCTACTTTGCAAAGGGGAAAAGGCCCAATGATGAGACTGAAGAAGAGCCTACGACTGCCAAGAAAACATTTAATAGAAAATGTCAGGAGTCATACTTAAAATACGGGTTTATCCCAAGTGGTGATTCTGATGCACCAAGCCCTCTCTGCATAATATGTGGCGATAGGCTGTCAAATGAGGCATTGAAGCCTTCAAAACTGCTTCGGCACATGGAGACCAAGCACCCTGCATTAAAAGACGAGCCTTTAGAGTTTGAAAGAAATGAACTAGGAAAGAAGCAATTATAGAAGGGCACCACATCAACAAATGTGATTGCGCTAAGAGCATCATACGTAGTGGCTGAGGACACTGAGACACAATTGTTGAAGAGGATTAATGAGTCACCGTGGTATGCACTCCAGGTGGACGAATCTACTGATGTTGACCACAAGGCAATTACATTTGTTTTTGTGCGATATATAGTTCAGGAGGACGTGCATGAGGATATGTTATGTGCATTATTCTTGCCGACCAACACCACAGCTGCAGAACTATTCAAAGCTGTGAATGATTACATCTCAGTAAAACTGGATTGGTCCTTTTGTGTATGTATGTATGAATGGAGCTGCTGCCATGACTGGGTGGCTTTCTCACTGAAAGACGTGCCCATTGATTTACCTACACTTGTCTTTTGAAAACATTTCATTGAAAAAGTAAAGACCTTTGTGTTCATAGGATTCTTTTAAATTGGATAGTTTACAGTTTATAGATGCATTCACATTTAATGAATATGAAGTAATCAAATTACCAAAACTTCATAAGTACAATAAGTCAAATGGTCCAACAGAGGGAGCTGTAATAGTGACCACTGTCAGTTGTGATTAATCGCATTCACTGTTCCAGTTAGGAAAATGTATGGTTCTGGTTAACAGCTGGACATCTTTAGTGTTGACAGAAAATTATATTATTAGTCTTTGTGGATATCTATTTAAAAAAAAAAAAATCAGCTTTAACTTGTTTATTGTATCATTCCCTCATTCCCATATTCAGAATAACCTGACTGCCAACAACAAAAACAGATAGATGCAAATATCTCTTCCCCGCTCTTCCAGTGACACAGAGGTTATTCACCCCTCCACTTGTATGCTATAAAAATAAAACCCTTTCACCGATGAGTCACATATACTTACCAACAGAAAAGACAAGGTTGTCTAAATAGTAACCAAGCAACAGGGTCAAAGACCTTAAATTTAACTGGCTGAACTTTGTTTTAAAGGCTCCGTAGTTCCATTGTTAAAGTGAGTCTTTGATATCACATGTATATGGCACAAACACAATGAAAAGTCTGACAACTCACATTGGAAAACTACACAGCTTTTACAACCCTTTCCACAATAAATTAACAAATAATGTCAAATCCAGTATACTCTCTGTGAGAGTAAGAGCAGAGTAAGGACATTATCTACTGACTCCTCCCCATGACCTTTGGAAAGTCTCTGCTGACTTTCTCTGCTTTTTCCTCTGCTGTACAGTCAGACTTCCCTTCCTTCTCATCTCAGCTAAGAGAAAGAACATCATACAAGTGAGTACAAGTACAAATAACTCTGCATGTATCTAAAAAAATATAGTAAAACATAAATGATAATACACACATTAACAAAGCAATGTGAGAATTAGAAGCATTTATGTTTAATTACTAAAAATAAAAAAAATACTTGTATGGTTGGTTGATGTATGTGTTTTGTAATTTTTGTAAAGGACATTCCTGTGGACGGTAAAGTTGTTGCTTTCACAGTTTGTGTGCTCATTGACTGAGGGGTCATGAAATCTGCAGACGTTCACAATTCACAATACTATCATTGGGTCTGTAACATACTGTGTCATTATGCCCAGTTTACTTTGCAACTTTTAGTACTGACAGTGTGCCATTACAGTACAGCCCGTCGTCACTAGAAATGCGTTATGTGGTTAGATTAGATTAGATAGGCTTTATTTAACCCACAACAGGGAAATTCCCTTCCTTACAACAGCTCAGTACAGGAAAAAGAGTGAGAGAGAAACATATAATGAAAACATGCAAACAAGAATGTTGACACTTAAAATATGAGGCCACACAACTTGATATCTGCTAACAGCCTATTTGGATAAGGACACAAATGCAAAATGCTCATTAACAACCAAAGTTATGTGTTAGTAAGTATAATTCCATCTTAATTTTCCTGACCAATTTATCATAAATTGTAAACACTTAGGCTAACAGTAATTCCTGGTAATTGTACTACTACAACTTATCATTATGACAAATTCACCAGCTTCTTCCCTATATGGGCAGGGGTCCACCTAATGTAAATCTTACCAACTCAAAAGTTCACAAGAAAAGAACAAAATCAAAAGAACAAAATATAGTAGTAGTAGCGTTTCAAACTCATGATTGGGTGGGAAGCCTACAGACCACTTCCAAAGTTGTGCACTGCTCGTTCCCTCATCTTGTCATTCAGGCACAAACACATGGGGCTCTGAGGCAGATGCTTGCAGCGGTGCACTGCACAGCCTGTCTGTCAAAACAGACAGAGGGGGTGATGCAGATTGCACACAGAGATCATGTACAGTACATTTGCATCAAATTCAGCCAGCCTACTAGCGAATTTACATCACTGTTAATTTTCCAAACTCTAGTTTAGTTGATGAAAGGAGCAGGCGAGTCCTGTCTGCTAGAGCCCTACCCAAAGCCCCCATCAGCTCCCCATCAATCAGTAATCTCTCTTATTCCAAGCCACACAAACGGGGACTTTTCTAGAAAATGAAATCAAAGTCTACATTCTAGATATGTGAACTTTGGTTTTGGGGATATGTCTAACTTGATTAGGTTTTAATTAGAATTGAGACCTAAGCAAATCCAATGTTAGCATGAGGAAGAAGGAATTTTTTCAAATTTTATCATAGAATGGTGAAGCTGCTATGCTTTTACTTCCTCACAGCATCTTCAAACTCTCATAAGAGTTCAAAGGTCAGTGGGAGGCTCTCTTGAGATGTGTCACAGTAACATTGCACAAAACAAAAGCAAAATGTCGAAAAATGCCAGCAAGATTTACAGTGCACCATCAAATCTGAAATCAAAGGTTTGGAAGAGAGTTGGATTTATATGGAGGACGGAAAGTTGGACAAAAAGCAGGCTGTTTATAAGCACTGTAGAACAGCGTTTAATTACAGTGGTAGCATTCACCTGGTGAGACTGCATGGTGAAACCTGTGCAGACGACAAGGATGCTAGAAAAGCTAGATCTAGCAATTTTTAAAAAACTTTTTCCAGCCACAACTTAGCCACAACTCAGCGAGGTCTGAAGTAATCACAGCATCTATAGCCCGTTTTATTGCTGAGGACTTATGCCCTTACAGTACAGCTTTGCTCTGTTCAAGTATTTATCAGCCTAAGCTGCCACTTACAGTTTGTCACACCAAACTTTACAAGTTTGTTCCCATTAAAAATGAAATTACGCTTGCAGTCGTAGCACAACCTAGTGGCAACAGGCCACAACAAGTAAAACATGTTTTACTTTATGTACTCCTGCTAGCAGTTCCATCTCAAATTTGGTCATAAAATCCTTAAGTCCTCCATGATGGCATATGGAAGACATTCCACATGCACATAAATTGGTAGGTACTTATAGCCGTTGATAGTTGATCCGATCTGCCTCAAATAAGGTGAGCAAACACTTAAGACCTTGATGATGCTTTAGTGTGAACATTGTGAGCTTTCACTGAAGACCATGGCAGAACCGCAAATGCCGAAATGGTGCCATGAAACAGAAAATGGCTGCAAATCCACTGTACATGGTCAAATCTGCCCCAAACATCATATGTTGGATATAAGTCTACACACATTTACCTGCCAGTATTCACTTACAGTTGGAGTGGCACTTAGTTGCAACTGGAAATTACATTTCTCTATACTTCTTACAACAGCCCCAACAGCTAGTATGACATACATGCATGAAATGCAGTCAACATTTGTTTCGCACCTAAACCTAAACAAAAGTCTCCTTTTTGCAGTTTAATTGACTTGACATATAATACATCCCCTTCCCTTTTTTCTCTTCACAGCCATGGGGTAGAAGCCATATTTAAGGATAACATGTCAAAGATCTGTCCTGCAGTGGTTTGAAAAGTATAGCCCATCAAAATAGTAATAATATTAACTTTACTTGTATAGCACTCATTGACTGAATAAAATAGGTTTCTTAATACCTAAAATGATGCTCAAACTATGTGTACTGGCTGTACTTAGCTCCGCCTTACGGTGGCCCAGAGGTGTCAGGCCAAATACAAAAGCCACAACACAAATACAAATGCCACAACACAAATACAAAAGCCACAACACAAATACAAAAGTCACAACACAAAGAAGTGACCCACAACGGAAGTGACCTAAATGGAAGTGACTCACAACGGAAATGACCTAAAACGGAAGTGAACGGCAACGGATGCTGACAATGAGGCGGATTGTTGCTGCCATTTTAGGATCTGTGTGCCGGCCGTCTCTGGGCAACACAGAGTCCAACTTCCTCGCTGACTTTTCTCCAGGCTCTCTCCTGTTTTGTCCAATTCTCTGTGTATCTGTTTCTGTTTCTGTCCCGCAGCTCCTGAGCTCCGGTCTCTATATGCATATGGAGTGTGGTAGTATAGTACGGAGCTAACGAGCACGGGCCATGCACGGAGCATTAGCCCCAGTTAGCACAACAATAGAACAGCTGGCTTTTCTCGCTTGTTGTGTTGTTCCGAGCCGGGACTGCAGCGCCGACAGCAGCGCTCCGAATCTGCTCCCCAAGCTCTATACCACCATACCGCTGTACATGCATACAGAGACCGGGCGATAAAGGAGAGTGCTTGGAGAAAAGTCAGAGAGGAAGTTGGACTACTTGCTAAGTTATGAAAATATGTGTCTGTTATTTGATTACAGCGGTCTGTTGTACTTTACTATGAACCACAGTAGCACAATCACAGCTATATCCAGCACACGGATCATGGAACATGGCAGCAACAATCCGTCAACATCTGTCAATTGTCAACATCCGTTGCAGTTCACTTCCATTGTGGGTCACTTCCATTTTAGGTCACTTCCGTTGAGGGTCACTTCCGTTTTAGGTCACTAACGTTGTGAGTCACTTCCGTTTTAGGTCACTTCCGTTATGAGTCACTTCCGTTGTGGCTTTTGTAGTTGTGTTGTGGCTTTTGTAGTTGTGTTATGGCATTTGTATTTTTGTTGTGGCTTTTGTAGTTGTGTTGTGGCTTTTGTAGTGGTGTTGTGGCTTTTGTAGTTGTGTTGTGGCATTTGTATTTTTGTTGTGGCTTTTGTAGTTGTGTTGTGGCTTTTGTAGTTGTGTTGTGGCTTTTGTATTTGGCCTGACACCGCTGGGCCACCGTAGGAGAGCACTCAGGAGAGCAGAGCCAGGTGAGTGATTGACAGAGCTGGCACCCAGTTACTAATCACTCACTCCCTTTAAATGCAGCAGCGGCTGGACCTCGGATGGGAGAGGTGGAGAGACGGCCGGAGTGCAGGACGGGAGAAAGGAGAAGTGGTCCGAGACGCTCGAGACACGTTCGGCTCCCGGATCCACACAGTTAGGCTCTGAGTGGGCTAAGGCAATAAAAGAGGCTTAAAACCCCATTACTGTGTCTGTGGTCCGTACGACAGAACTCACGGTAGCCTTAAAGGGCTCTCACAGACATGACAGAGCCACAGCAGCCCCAGCCAGTGACGGCACTGTGCCAGATGCTGGGGGAGATCGCTGCCATGCACCAAGAGCAGGCAGGAGCCGAATACGCAGCAATTGGAGGCGCTCCGCACGCAGACGGAGGCGCAAATCCAGCTGCTGCAGTCGCTGCTGACTCAGTACTGATATGTTACATTTCTTCAAAAATCTTCGAGCCATCTATAAACTTAATTCACAGTACTGAGACTGAACAACATACAGAGTCTATTAATTCGATAATAGCAATACACAGTGGTGAATTCTTTAAAACGTTTTCTAATTAATTATTATTTAATGATTCTCTGTCCCTTGGGGTGGTGCCACAAACACTGACTGAAGCATCAACCTCCCTCCTGCTCAAGTTTCATAATCGACATCACTCAAATCTTGGTTTCTCTTCATTGGCGCTCTTTATTGCCAATTACTCGTCTGGGTCTTGGCTCAAATGAAAAGTCGAGGCTCAAATCTAAAGGTGACTGCACTTTTGCCATCAGGGCCCTTCGACTTTGGAATGACCTACCTGAGGAGATAAGGCTTGCAGAATTATAATATGAGTTATATCATTTTATCAGTGCATTTTGTAGGACGTGGACATTATTTAAGTTTAAAACATAAAAAAATGAACTGACCCTATCAACAGAGTGTGGAGAAGGCGTTATGTCCAAGATGCCTTTGTATTGCATTGCAGACATATCAACTGTCGAGCAGCCAGGAAGGGCCCTCCTTTCTGTAATACATTCTGTAAAAAAGTCTTCCTGGGCTGAGAGGCACTAGTGAGTCACTTTAGCCTCTAGTGTGCTGCAGGAGAAGATGAAGTCGAGCCAGCCAAACGGAACCACCCTGTACAATGACAATAAATGCATTCTCATACTAATTCTAGTTACTGTAGGGTTACTAAAGTTGAGCTAAGTAAGCTCGGCTTTATATTGTATACTGTACATGTTACATTATCTAGGTCGTGTACCATTAGCAGTGGGGAACTATATATTATAGTCAGTTGTAATTAGGAGTGTAGTGCTATTTGTTTGAGTACAGGAGGATTGCACGTAAGATTCACTCATAAATGCGTACGTGCGCATGACTAACCATGGGAATATTTCTCCATCAAGCTTGGTTGTCATTTTATCCTTTTCTTTAACTTGTGGTAATGGGTTTCCATGTCTGTCACTGTAAACCTTGTGCAAATCCTGGCTGGGATCACTTTTGGAGTAGGTGACAACAGACAGCCTGACTGCAAGAAGGTAGGCTGATTGTTTATTCAGAGCTGTTGCTGTGCACTGTAGCTTTGGTCATAATGATTGTCCCACTGTGAATATTTTTGCCACTGAAAATGTCCAAGCCGAAACTCATAATTGACTCTGTGTACATAGGCTGGACATGTCATGGTTTAAATTAATATATGTTTATACATTATTGTCTCAGGTCCTCAACACAGTTGCTGCTTCTGTTCTTGTGCTGTAACAGTTATTTGTTTTGGGTGTGTAGGTCCTCAGCCCTCGCACACAGAGTGAATGACAGGACGATATTGTCACTGTGTCCAGCTTGTTACATATACGTCACATAATATAACAAATTGTGCAAGCAGAGTTGTTCCACTTCACTGAAGAGATGATGCCAACAAAATAAATATGAACAGCCATCCTTTATCAGATTGTGGTTTCAAAAATGGTTTAACACTTCGCACAATACAAATTGTTTGGCAGGAAACAGTAGCCATTCACTCTTCTTCTTCTTCATTTTCCAAACCGGTGCATTTCGGGCAGCCACCGACTACATTTAAAAACACAAAGGCCCTCACTAGTGCCAGGTTTGTCCGTTCTCTGCTACTGTAGAAACATGGCGGTGCCACATAGCGACCTCCATGGAGGGGGACCAGCTCCCTATGTAGATATAAAAAGCTCCTTAGAAGGTAATGAAAACACAATGACTTATTTTAAGGGGATTATACACTAATTAAAACATGCTAATAAATATTATATTCTACTTCCGCCAATTCTGTTCTGCTGGATGCCACTACATATTACACACTATACCTTTAAAGAACACATTCTGGGAAAGTTATACGCAATTAAATTGGGTACACACTTAACAAACAAGTTTATTGCTACTACATTGCATAAAATATTTAAAGTGAGTGAGTGAATTACATATTTGAGATGAACAGACCTATGAGTTGATTAATCACAAGACTACCACTCTAATATGTAGCAAAATTAATAAATTAAACATTTATTCCAACTATCATATCAATATACTTTAAAAAGTTAGGTTTCATGTCCAGAAAACGTAGGCTTAACATCCAACATACTGTTAGCCCATTTAATCACTTAATCAAAGAGTTTCCCTCAATATTTCAATTTATGTTTTCAATTAAGTGTTATTATATTTTGGCCCTCTTGCATAAAGTGTGAGTTTTACCATTAGGTCATACAACGCTACAATATATTGAAAGCCTTGCAGTTGATCCTATACCCTGCAACTGAAAGCTGTACAGCTGAGGTATTGAATTAAGTTACGAGTGTCCCCACTGTGTGAATTAAAGCTGCATAACAAATAACCGTATGCAAATTGAAACCTAGCCTGCCAGATGGTTGACACACAAAGTAGAGAACGACATTTAAAAAGTCCTGCTTTACTTCTACACTAATGAACATTGTACAGACCTTTCAACAACTTTCTACATCAGCATTAGCTTTTATTCTCCTGTAAAATGACTACATGCATAAACATCATGTCACATCGGCTGTGTCCCCTGCTTAGCACTGTCCATTGTGGAGGAGTGTCTGCAGTGAGTTGGGTTCAGTTGAAGGCTGGGTTGCGGACTCCAGACAGACTGCTGACAGGAGTGCTCTTGCCTTTGAGGAGTGTGAGGGAGAAGATGAAGAAGCAAATGCTCATGACACCCAGGATGATCACGCCTGAGATGAGCGCGCTTGTCACTGTGTTCATCTGGAAGACTGGAGCTTTCAGATGGGCTAGAGCAGCACAAACACAAAGAAACAATCAAATCTATTTCTACCAATCCCCAATGCAGAAACAAGTAAAGGTAATGCACTGAGCATTTCTCAGTCCACTTTAGTTGATGGTTTGATTTTTGTTCCTAAGAAAACTTTAAAACTTTAGATTTAGACCAAGAAATTTCCAGCTCAACTACTTTTATAGCAGAAAATGTTTCAGCCATCTAAAACAGCTATCAAACTATCGACATTTGAGGGTAAGGAGAATATAGAGATACCAATTTCTTGACACTAGAGTCAAAAAGAAAAGAATATTACAAAGCCACAAGATATGCTTCATTTGGAGCACATTCTCCAAATGTTCTGAGGTGGAGGTGGAGATGGTGCTGGCGCTGCTCTGGGAAAGATGCGTGAGAATCCTGACCTACATAGACGGATATCTGATTCTCACTATGTCTAGGCAGGAGGTGAAAGCCCAGACATTGCTAGGCATCCAGTATATCACACAGCGCTTTGCCATCAACCCCAACAAGTGTGCCCTGCAGCCAAGCCTCATCCTCTTGTCCCACACCATGACTGCACAACTGTCAAAGGAGAAGGGGATGCTCCCTTCCATTACGGTTGATCCGGCATGTGAAGTATGCTGAGGTATGCTGAGGTTGGTACCAGTGAGGTAGGTACCTGCGGGAGCACATGGAAGTGCAGAAGGTGCTGCAACACTTTGCCCTGCAACTGGGTGAAAAACTAGTCATGGTTATGTCCCCCTGTCTGTTTCCACAATGTAGCCTACTTCAATGAGACTGATGCGAGGCCAGGACTCAATCCTTGTTCATGCCAACAATAGATTATCCTGGATTTCCTGCATGGCCTGCCCAATAGTAATCATGCTTCATCCATTTTGGGGGCGTTTGCATTGGTGATTACAGACTTCCAAATGTTGTTGGCAGGAGCAAAACATTTCTTTTCTCAGGTGCAGAGGCAGAGCCTTGTAAAGGTAAACCGATTGTATAGCCAGTTAGAGGGCTGTGCATGTTCTTACAGAACTGGAGTTGCATCCAGGTAGCTATGATTTATGTAGCAAAGAAATACATTGAAGTGCAATTGGAAAAGGCAGGGAAGAGGGCACTTAATGTAAACCCTGCCATGAATCAATCATCACAGGATAACAGGACATGCCAGAAAGAAGAAGAGTAAATGAGGCATTTTCCTTTCATTTGAAGGGTTTGACTTAATTAGATGGCTCCCTTTCACATAACTGAAATGTGATACCGCATTTAAAGTGTCATTCCACACTACAGACAAAATATGAAGGCTTACCCAGCTGAGAATTGTTGGTTGGTGTTTCATCTGTGAAAAAAAGGAAAGGGCATTTAAGACTGGCAGTAATAGATTGTATTCAGTACAGTACAGGTAACTTGTCTGTTGTCAATTTCTTCTACAGTACATGAGTCAACAGGATGCTTTCAGGTGCTCACTGACTATAGGTAACCCAGATACATACAGACACAAAGTACCTGATCTGGAATTTATTGCATATTTACTCATCTTGTGGAACCACTAGAAATCACAAGTATTATATATGCTTAGGAACAGACTCCTTAGTAAATGTGCTGTTTGGGTAATTTCAGATCGAGAAACTTGGTTAGTGGAAAACAGATACTGAGGAAAAGGTATAACAGGAGTGAGTGTTATGAAACTGTACCACTCCGAGTGATGATTGGCCCGGCAGTCAGGACAGCATTCCCAGATGTGCTGCTTGATTCCTTTCCCTCTGAGACATCTCTCTTTTTCCTGCTGCCACAGATCTATGAAAAAGTAAATATGGAGATAAAGTGGCAGAAGTAAACACTTTTTCATGATATGGTATTCAGGAGACACACACGAGACATTAATTTATCCTTTATACATTTCATAAACTGTATTTCTTTGCTTTTCTTGGTTAATAGTCATCTGAAATTGGATGTTTTAATTATTTTATTTGAAAATATACAGTGGATGTGTGTCATGGTGATTTGAAATGTTAATTTACAGTACAGACATGTATTTTTGTCTATTTGCTTGCTCTAATATTTAGTTTTTTAGAATTTGAAAATGAAAGTGGAATGAGGAAACAGTCTCTTCTTAGAAAGTATATTGACTGAAGGAAGGTAGAGCCTGATTACCTCTTAAATCATGTAGCTGCTGGCCTCACCTCTTTTATAGATTATAAGCTGTTAGGCTCCAATAAAGCATTGTTTGGAAATGTGGACAGGAAATCAGACAGTTATATAGTCTACTGGAATATAAATTGTCTGCCGTGTACAGTACTCAAAATGAGTAAACTGTAACATAGTTCCCTAATTTCTCTGAAACGTAGTGTAAAGAGTATAAGAAAAATGAAATTGTTCCATGACAGATTATTATGTCTATGGTGACTGTTTGAAAGATGAACAGGTGAATCCAAGTGAAGTTTGGAGTCTCCTCGTCAAATGCTTTCCTCATCGACATTTACATTTAGCAGATGGTTTGTCCAAAGCGACTTACAACGAGTACATTTAAAACGAAAATATAGAAACTATTGTCAAGCCCTCATCTGAGGATCGTTACTGCTATTTGTCAAAGATTCTTTAAGTGCATAAGTGCTGTGATTGAAGTGCTAACGATAGGAACATACAAGTGCATACATTTTTATGTATTTATTTTTTTTGGGTGGGGGGGGGTCATGCTATGCGGGGTCGAGGTGAAGTCTGAACAAATGAGTCTTGAAGTCTCATGAAACTTTAGATGGGTTTAAGAGAGATACTGACAAATGATGTGTGTGATATTGTATCTGAATAGTTTGTGTTATGTGTGAAAGTGCCCTTTGTAAGTCTCACTGGCATAAGCATTGGACAGTCGTCTGCTCGACACAGCTTAGTGACACAGTGCAGGAAGACGGTGGACATCTTCTGATTCTTGTGCTTTACAAAGCGAAATACTTCAAAGGCAAAGCGGCCCATTTGGCTCTTCCCATTCTCAAAGACGGTGGTCTGTGGGTCTTTTTCACAGCTGGCTCAGAGAGGAAAAATTAGAAAGTATTATTAGAAAGGAGAGCAAGATAAATATTAGAGCTAAACAAAATCTTAGATCTGTTTTCATATTGGAGTTACCTAAAAAAAAGATCATAGCGTAGGTCATCATTAGGGTTTCCAGAGGGCGTGGTGTAGCAGTAGTCCATTAGAATGTTCCATCTATTTAACATTAAAGATTAGTAAATCCAGAATTCAGCGTTTTCCACCAAAATTATCATTTTTTTTAACTGATAGAACTATAATGTGACATTACAACCCTGTCTCCCAGAAATTACGTGTCTACAACTAATTTGTTATCCCGATTATGTTTTGATGGGAAGTGTAATTGCTGCCGGCATTATGTTCCCTAACTTAATTTCTGGGAGACAGGGTTGGACATTGGCATCAACTGTGTTAATTTATTGCGGCAACTAAGGAGGTAAGAACAATGTGGTAAGATAAACAATGAGCCAAAAGGCACCCAAAATGTTTATAGTCTATTTGTTAACACCCTCCCTTCAGGCAATGTCCCTCTCCTACCCAGCATGAACTCCACAGGGAGGATCGAATGACCACAAGACAAAAGACTTCCCAAAGTCAAATATGAGTCATGTTCAAAACAGAAGGAGATCCCCAAAGAATCACAGAATGTAAAGACATTTGTAACAGACAGAGTACATTTGATCAGTTCTCTGGAGAGGTAAGACAAACTTAGCAGAGTGTATTACCAACAACTTTAACACATTCATTACATTCAATGGTAATTTCAAGTTGAAATGGGAAGGAAAGCAGGTCATCGGTAACTAGAGAAACAGCATTCACAAACCATAATACCCTCTGCACAACACCTTCACCAGGCAGAGGAGTGTGTTCAGTGGCAGACTGCTGTCCCAGTCCAGCTCCACCGACAGACTCAAAAACTCTTTCATCCCCCTGACTGTACTACAGCTCACAGTAAAGGCAGGGAGGAAAATAGATAATGGACAATTTCTACCTCTATTTGCACATCCACTTGCACTGTTTTTTTACTTCCATTTGCACTGTTTACTGTTTGCACTGTTTACTGTAGCTACTGTTAATTTTATATAGTATATATATATAATACTTTATATTTTATCTTTTATTTTATTTTTAATTCAATTCTTAAGGTTAGGGTTTTTAATTTTAGTTTAATGTATGTTTAATGTACGTTTTGTATTTCGTATGCTACTGGATACTTGAATCTATCTATCTATCTATCTATCTATCTATCTATCTATCTATCTATCTATCTATCTATCTATCTATCTATCTATCTATCTATCTATCTATCTAACATTGCAAAGAACAGCAGTTTATTGTACCATGTGATTGTCATGCATATTCACTATGTGTGAGTATTTAGGAGACTTCAATTCATGAGGTAAGATAGAAAAAATGTCTAAGATCAAAAGAAAGTCCAGGCTCAAGACTAGGCATTTACATGGTGCAGTTCTGTCCTCTATGCATCATCAATAGGAGCAGCCGGTCGTATAACAATCCTTAGATCAACAAAATGACTGTCAACAGCACTAGCCTTCCGATGAGAACATACAGATCATGCTGATTTCAAAGCTCACACTCATATGCAGCCATTTTTTTTGTATTTTTGTTTTTAATTTTAAAAAAGTAATTCTTAAAGTCCAATATAAAACATTAAGAATATTGTTTTTCTTTGTACTATGATCTGGCATCACCTTAATATAGAAGAAGTCAAAACTCCATAACACTTTTACATATGAAGCACAACTTTATTGTCAGACCAAAGTGTTTTGGCTTGTGGGTCAAAGTGGTTCTTCATTACGTTTTTGAAGTTTTGACCACTTCAGAATTTTTCCCTTCTCCATCCATCATTTACAGATGTGTGTTTCTTCTGTACAGTCAGCATATATGTGGGTTCATTACACTGTATTCATACTAATCACATTATTTCTATTAAAATAATCCAACAATTTGGCAGAAGAAAGTTACAGTTATGTGGTTACTCACTCTGTTGAGTGGTCCGTATTAAGACCTGCAGTTTAGTATAAAGTGAATACAGTCTGCTGGTGATTCACTCGTACTGAATGTCAAGATGTTGATTAAGTACCTCCTATCCAGGTTAGAAGCTTTTACAGCTGCAAACACCCGTGTCTTTAGGGTCAGTCCTGCCATGGGGATGGACAACTGCTGAATATATGATGAGTCCTGCACATGAACAGAGTATTTGTCATACACATTTGTCATATTTCCTTTCATCCTGTCTAGAGCAACTTGTTCTGTTTCACTTAAGTCTATGAATCCACCCATATCATGGTATCTTCCCTGTCTCATACATATATAATCATTGTCAGAAATCAGTGGAATTACATGAATGAAAAGTGCAGATTAACTTCACATAGTTGCAGAGCTTCTAATGCTTTTTGATACATGCTGACTAAGTATGGCTTTGGTATGTTGCTTTGTCCACTACAACAGCCTCAGCTCCCAAATGCAGCAAAATAACAGGACTGTGAACTTACATTGTAAAGCAGTAGATTCAATGTGCTGATGAAAGTACCATTGCTGTCCTTCACTGAGATCGCAGCTGCTGACCTTCAGTAAAGATAAAATAAAGGTCAAAGCTGGAAAGGCAATTACAATGATATTTGCCTGATGCTGAAATTTGCATCATTAAAAAAGAATAATTCTGTTTTCATACTTGCTCATGTTAACAATATTAATAAAGAAGAACAAACTTGCTGCATATTTAAACGATACCTAAATTCAATCTCTCACTTTGGTTAGTTCAGCTACTGTGTATGGTTGCCATACATTGTGTATTATTCAATATCTGAATTACATTCTTCAGTCTAGATGACCTTTTATAATCTTAAACTTTGAATTCATGATCAAAAATATTTCAAGTTTGACATACAGGAGGCAAAATAACTTGTGAAATATGATGACACTGAATAGCCCTGATATACTTATACTTAAATATTTTGTCCATTGGTCCATATGTTGTACTTATTAATGGTGGCATTTTGTGCATCCTCTGCATATCACTTCTCATGATGTGCCTCCATGACTTTTTCCAGTGTAAGACTTTACAACAATTAGTTAAGCAACACTTATTAATATACATAATTATAGTCATTAATAAAATAATTGTACATTTATAATTAATTCAACTTTAGTCAAGTTATTACAGCATTAACAAACAATGAAATGCTTTATAAACCATTTATTAAAACAATTGTTTAAACTTGCAACTGATGTTAATACTACTACTAAATGTTAGCAAATACTGTGTAGTTCATCCATAAACATTATTTGGATGGTCATTATAAAGATTCAATTTATAAACCTTTACAATTGCTTAATAAATTTCTGTTATGGTAAATGTTTCTCAACAGTGAAATAACAATTAATGAACATTTAATTAACAATACATGTGCTATTTATTAATTATACTTATTATAATGCGTTACCATTAGTACCACATTAGAGCATATTCAAATCACTTTAAGTTGAAATGGTAATGTGAATGACACTTACGAGGCCAGCTGTGTGTTGTTGACAAGATATTCCAGTGGGTAACTGCAGCTGAACTTGTACAACAGACCTGGCAGGTAGCTGATGATGGTGGGGGGATCCGGTGTGTCGATATAACCTGATATGTTTCCAATCTGAACCAGTGACAGGTTCCCGTAAGCATTTGGTCCTTGAGCTGTGGAGACCTGCAGCAAACAATATCAGTGTAGGTAACACTTCTGCTCCCTTGCCAACCCATGACCAATATCTTAATTTGGACATGCGGGACAGGGATTGAAAACATCAGCCACAAATAGCACACAACTGTACCTCCCTAATCCATAGCTCAATCGATCCATATCTGAGAACAGGCCCTTTCAGGAACTGTCCAGTTCCATCAGGCTTAACACTCAGCAAAAACATTGGCAAGAGACAGCTCACTCAGCAATGATTCCCTTTTAAGTCCCTTTAAAACATTCTAAGAAGAGTTTTTTACTCATCATCGTGCCAGGGCCTCTGGGATCCAACAGCAGCCCAAGATAACAAGTGCTGGAGAGTTATTCCCATGCAGAATAAACACAACTTGTCAACATCAAAACCTGAATACTGTGAATGAGACAGCTGGCTGGCTTTGAGCAGTCTTTAAAGTTTTCAACTTCCGCTTGTATTTGCTTATCCTTTTATTAGTTAGCATTAAAATAGAATTGCAGAGTCATTGAAGACTATGGGTCATTCTATGACACAATTTTCAACAGGAAGTTTCTTTGATGCATGCCTCATTTCTGAATCACAGCACAAACCTTACAGTTCAAATGATATTTTCTCAGTGATTTAATTATCTTAACAACAGCATTTCCTATTCAAGCAACAAATCCAACTCCATCATGAACAGTGTGCAGTGTCAGTGATGCTGACAATAAGGCTGTCAAATCTTTAAACCAATCAGTGATACCATTACCGTTCTTCTTACCACAAGGGAATTGCCGCAAGACTCCAGCGTGGCCAAGCTGATACTAAAGATTACGACAGTGGGAAAGGTGTTGTTATTGATGAATCCCCGGCAGTGAGCATCTCCGTGGCGACCATTGAGGGCAAGGTCAGAGTCAGTGTAGCCAGAAAAGAGGACAGGGCAGAAATTGATCTTGAGGGTGATGGTCTGCACCCCGCAGTACACGCTGATATCCCTCTCCGCTGCAACAGACAAGCACACAAACACAGAAAGGTGTACATGGACATAAAACAAGGCACAAGATATATAGATTACAGTCCAAAACTCCAATGATGTAATATTGTAATTATTATTATGTAGATAAATGTAGATTCTGTTAAAAAGATAATGTCATGTAAATGCTATCCAGTAATTCTTTTAAAGAAAGTGTGAATGTGTGTCAGTTTCTTTGAGTCCCTTACCCGG
Organism: Spondyliosoma cantharus; assembly: GCA_900302685.1. Lineage (NCBI taxonomy): Eukaryota > Metazoa > Chordata > Actinopteri > Spariformes > Sparidae > Spondyliosoma > Spondyliosoma cantharus. Next base: position 14,719 of record OMLP01010125.1, on the reverse strand, counting down.
GAAGCGGCTGTGAAAATTGGCGTCACAGTTGTATCCATTGAATTGAGCTCCAACTGATAAGGCATTACTAAACAGTAAAAAAATCAAAAGCATATGTTCCATTTCAGCACCTGAAACAGAGCAAGAATTTGCACTTAATTTAAGAAATCCATTTTGTGCACAAAATATCATCTTTAAAACTGGGGAATACAGAAAGTGTAACTCATCATAAATTAAATTATCTTTGCTGAGAAAAATCCCAGACATTCTGTGCTAATGTGACAAGAGGATTTTCCCAGAACATTTCAGTTATCTTGTTACAGTTTTGATTTCAGAGGAATATCTTTCATATGTTTGCCAAACAGAATCAAAACTGACAAATGTCACATTGAATTATCTTTGAATCAATCAAAGACATTGGCATCAAAGTTTTTACAAACAATGCTGGATCATGTGCCGATAACAAGTAATTTCTATCGACTTATCACTGTGTGCACACTTTATTGTCCTGTGAAAACCTCTTATCACATTGTTGTCATTCACTGATACAGAGTCTCAGTCCTGACCAAACAGTGAAATTAAAGGAGTAATTGCACCAAGTTTTAAGTTAGCATCTAAAAAGGTAGAGCATTGCTCTACCTGATCTAGAACAACTCACCCTGGTTCCTGGAAGCCAGCGAGTCAGCGGTTCTCCATAAGCTTGGGACAGACGATGGAATGGTCTGCACAGCATCCCTACCTGACAACTAGAAACAGGACTCAGGAGCAGGGGGGGAAAAAGGGATCCTACACATAAGAGATTCATTATTTGAACATGTCAACAAAAAAGGGCTGTCCAGAGTGAACATGGGAAAGTCCATCAAATATGAATGTGTTATACAAATCCTTTCACGAGCGCAGAAACATGAGCAGGTTTTGAAGTTTCCCACTCATATCCTTTTGGTCCAATCTGGCCGTGTCACTGCTCACAAATGATTTGACGCTGCATGAGGTCCAGCGGCAGTGGGGGGGGAGAATTATCTTTTCATCGCTCCAGTGGCCCCGGCCTGCTGACTGAGCTGTTCCTTTCTCCCCTGACCGGTCGGGGAGTGCAGAGCCCACGGACCCTTGGCCCCGGGAATCCACACTTTTCATGCTTTGTTGAGGCAGCCCTCAGTCAGCACAGCAGCAGGCAATCTGTTGGTTGGGCTGCGAGCTGCTGCCGGTCTCCTACCTGACCCCCAAACTTTGATTGCTGGTTACAGGACACATAAAGAGAGCAAAGAAAAAGGGAGCAAAGTTCATGGAGTTTCAAGGGATTAACTGCTCCTCACTGTCCCATTTTCCATATGGACAGCAGTATATGTGACAGACTTGCCACAGTGTGAACCAGACAGAAGACAAACAGGGATCCTGTGAATACTGAATATGAGATGGAAAGGACATTGCATAGGCAGTTTTGAGCACACTTAGGTATAATGGAAAACAAAAGGCACTTGTTTTTACTCTTCTGTGAAAAAGCATGGACATTTTTTTTCCTCTACACATCACCAAGATAATTTCATAAAAGCTTCAGTAGAGGTTTCCCTCTGTGGAAGCTTCTCAAAGTCTGTCTTGTATTGCATTATCAGCTAATGAATGATGTCTCAAAAACAACTTAAGAGTATTGGACACTCAATTGTGTAATGTATAGAGTAGAGTTCATTGGGTGTAATCAGCCTTTACCTTGACTTTGTCTCACTGGATTAAATTATCTTTGGTATTCATCAGTTCTTCACAGCTTCAGCAGTCACTATGACAATATCCATTGTCCAAGGGTGCTTCGGCAAGATTGGCGATCCCCTTGTTCCAACTGTGTCCTCTTGTATAGGAATCTTGTTGAAGCTGCCAATGCCAACTCCTTGACAGTAGTGACCCTCCGTAGCTTAAGACATCCAGTCATGTTTCTTGTCTGATCCCATATTCTTGGGGAGAGCTTTTATAGAACTGAGAGCTGGCAAATGGCAACTTCTTATTTCTAAAGACTTTGCTAATCCAGATAAATTGTAATTACAAGAATCTTGGCCAAAAACTGGAAATAGTACACCGCTTCACTGCAGACTGATAGCCATCTAGAGCATCCCAGCAACTCACTTATCCAGAACTCATTTTATCACTCTATATGCCTGTTAGGTGGATTGGATCCATATAACTTGGCAACCATGGAGGCTAAAGACATCATTTTAGAACTTTTCATCACATGAACAGACAGATTGACATTGTAAAACCACATCACATGACAACATGCATAGCTTCCTATTAGCCATTTGTGGTGTCTTAATGACCGGCCATGCTGTAAAATCTATGGATTCACTGACAGTATACCATCTATTGGCAAAAGCATGAAAATCTTGTATGGTTTCTGAACAACTTGTTGAGAGAGCCAACATCTTCTTTAATCAGTGTTGAGGTTTTACACTACTCTGAACAAAGGAACTGGCAGCTATCATTATTTTCCCAGCAATGGATGGATGTATTTTCAGATGAAAATAAACTGTAATACAGGGAGGTCATCAAAGACTTTGTTGACTAGTATGAGCTCAACCATCTTCACATAAATGCCAGCAAGACAGAGGAGATGGTGATAGACTTCTACAGGAAAACACCCCAGATGACACCAGCGAACATCCAGGGATTTGGCATTGAGAGGGTGAGAACATACAAATACCTGGGTGGGTGTTCACCTCAACAATAAACTAGACTGGTCAACAGCCGACATCCTGTACAAAAAGGGCCAAAGTCATGTTAGCTAAGATAACGTCAATCATGGACAACGCTTCTCACCCCCTGCATAACACTGAGGGCCTTAAGCAGCTCGTTAAGCAGCAGGCTGATACACCCACAGTGTAAGAAGGAGTGCTTACAGCAGGTAATTTATTCCAAAGGCTGTAAGGCTCCTTAATACGAAGATCTCATAATTCAACTGTCATGATTCAGTGTCTTGTTGTTGTGTTTTATTTGATAGTATGCCCTCATGTGTCACTTCTTGCTTTTCAGTTCCTCCTTTGTGTTTCTCCCTCCCAGTGTTTTTCCATTCGTTCCCTCACCTGTCCTTTACCTCCTCACTCTACCTGTTCCTGATCCCCTCGTTCGTGTGTCTGTGTATAAAGTCTTTGTTCTCCCTCAAGTCCTTGTCAGTTTGTGCTAAATATAGCTGCAGAGCTGAAAAAGAAACTTTTGGATTATTTTATGCTTATTTTAATTTCAGTGAAACTTTTTTATGTGAAAGTGTTGATATTCATTGCATATATTAAAAAAAATCAAAGATGTTATATTAATCCTTAATTTTTTATAATGAAATAAGCTACTTTTCCGTACTTTTAACTTCCTGTATTGTTACATTCAGTGGTTTGATTTCATCTGTAGCTATTTGTACTCCAAAATGGGAGGCCCTAGGTGAGTTGCCATGGAATGACCTCAATATATAATGTTAAAGAGTCGTCTTAAATTAAACTGTATGTCTGTTTGGCATAAATCATATTTGATCCTCGTGTACAATTGAGAATTTTTGAGTACAATTGAGAGCTTTTTCAGTCTGTTTAAGACCTTGCTCACTATTTTTTTTCAAGAAACACTTGACAGTATAAATCCTTTGTTCTGAGATTAAAGTTATATATATTATACGTTTTTTTAGTGCAGCATTTCTATCTCAGCCATGTAACGAATTATCAAATCACCAATATATGCTCCATTGTTGATTTTAAGATTGAAGTCCAATGATAACCCTAACCCATGGACAGATATTATTCTGTTATGATATTAACAGTCTTCAACATTTGCAACAATCTAGAGTTGATGATAGATAGAATAGATGTATTTTAGAATATGATTAAGTACTGCTGAGTAGAAGGACTATTCGCTATTTAGTAGATGTAAACTTCTCCATGCGTCAAGCATATTAAGTTTCTTCAGGTAATTGTTTAACATTGCTTAACAACAACATGGTTGTGTATCTAGGCAATTATAGTCCCCCCTTATAATAACCGTTGACAGAGTAGAGTCAGGAATAAAGTCTATTATTTTCTAAAAAACACTGGATGTTCATTATTTGAACCATATAAGTTAAAGATTCAGTGTGTAGAATGCAGTGGCATCCAGCAGAACAGAATTGGCAGAAGGAGAATATTGTATTCAGAAGCATGTTTTAATTAGTGTATAATCACCTGAAAATAAGAGTCATTGTGTTTGTATTACCTTAGAATGAACTGTTATATCTACATAAGTCGAAGGTCTCCTTCCATGGAGGTCACCATGTTGCACCACCATGTTTCTACAGTAGCCCAGAATGGACAAACCTGGCACTAGTGAGGGTCTTTCGTGTTTTCAAATGTGGCTGCCGGACATGCACGGGTTGGAAGGCAAAGAAGAAGAGCAAATGGCAAACAATTTGTATTGTTAGAAGTTTAAAGCGATGTTTGAAACCACAATCTGATAAAGAATGGCTGATCTTATTTATTTATTCCTTGTCTGTTGCAGTGAGATGGACTCTGGGAGTGGGCTGACGACAGTCAGAGTTAAGTGTGACAGATAAACTGAGGAGAAGTCCACTCATCACCAAGTTGATAATAATTTTATTACATCCAATAGTTTTATAGACTAAATAACTAAATACATCTTCACCTCATCCCTTGAATTAGTAAAAATACTCAATGCTGTTGTGGATAAGTCCATATTTATTAACAGGTGTGGATAGGGCATGAAAGGAGATGACTCACAGACTTGTTTTCCTGCATTTATTTTTGCTCCTGCAGCAGACAGTAATACACATTAATTGCCCTCTGGTCCTCTCTGCACCTCAGTTCCCGCAGCAAAGCAAGGTAGTGCTGTCTGATCAGTCCATTCTTTTTTTTTTCAAGTACACATACATTAATTTAACATTACAATAAATTATCTGTTCAGTGTGTATATTACTAGCGTAGAGCTATTTAACTTGACAGGAAAACATTTAACCTTAAACAAATCTCCTCAAAACCATGAGAAACAATATACGAAAGGGGAAAACAGGGACCTCTGGTGGGCTAAATAAGATGGTTCATGGGTAAGGCTGACCAAACAGAATACAACAGAAGACAACAAAAATCCTAATATTTATCAAAGTGAAACACAGACCTGAATTCACAACCAAGGAGATGATACTTGGAGCTTGGAAAAAGGGGAACATTCAACTGGGCGAGAGAAATCTCTTTTTCAATCATCTCTATGCAATTGAGATAGTCAAGAAATGCAGAGAATACAGCAGGACAAACACCTTACTTGGGTCTGCCAATCCATTGGAAATGGGCACCAAAACATACACCAGTGCACATGGTGGAGTGCACATGGTGGAGAGGAGCTGAAGAGATGCGGATTCTCCATGGAGAAACCTGATTCAACCAAGGAAGGGAGTAGACTGGAAACACGACTTTGAGGGCTATGAGAGGGCTGGCCGGGGCCCAGAGAGCTGGGAGAAACTTCGGAGTTTCATAGGGGAAGCATGGGGCAAATGTAAGCGAGGGATTCAATCTACATGGCCCAGTTTGACTGTGAATATTCTGAGACTATAAAAATACCAAGTGCTTTACATTTCGGCCTTGTATTGGTCACTATGCATATATGAGACGCGGTTTCTTTTTATATATATAAGTTGAAGTGACAAAATGGAAGAGTTATTGTTTTTTGACTCTCTACATATCCTTTACCCAGGGCATTCTCCTAACAAGAGGATCCACCCTCAAACCATCAATGGGGTAACAGTTGAGCAGCAAGACTCTCTTCCCTGTTTGTTCGTTCATTCTTGTGTTTATAGTTGCTGTGTTTGTTCAGATTTTGTTCTTGGGGGCTACTAACTCATTAATTTGGAAGTTGTTTGATGGAGTCACATAACATGAGAATTGCTTCACTAAATGTGGATGACCTGAATAACCCAGTTACGAGGAGGAGGGTGATAGCAAAAATGAAAAAGGATAAAACACAAGTCATATTTTATAAGAGACACACGTTGAAACAAGAAAATGACAAATTGAAATAAAAAAAGAGCAGTAGCTACTTTGATTTCCCACTCCATTTACTTTAATTTAATTATGGAAAAGAGAGACAAAGAGGGCATTTATAAAAAATATTAAAGAGAGCATAGACAACATCCTAGTTAATGTATACATCCCTCCAGAAAGCGATAAAAAATTCTTAAAATCCTTATTTTACGTAACAGTCTCTGAAACGAAGGAATTTTAAATTGTGGTGGAGATTGGAATATGATTCTTAACTGTTTTATCAATACAGTTAGTACAAGTAGATATAAATTGCTTACACCTCATTATGTTAATTAAGGAGACAACACTTTTACGAAGACACCTCAGGGCACAGCAATTTAAAATTACGCAAAATCCGAGACCCATTAACTAACAAAATAGCCTACGAACCAGAAAAATTAATAAAGTTTTCAAAGATTACTATGATACTTAATACTCTCAGCCTGAGCCTGCCAAAATGCTGAATTAATTGCACCTATCACAAAGAAGGAATTATACACTGCACTCTCCAAACTAAAAACAACAAATGCCCTGGGAGTGATGGCTTCCCAAATGAATGGTACAAAATATTTAAAGAAGAGCTTGCCCCTTCATTGTTAAATTCCTTAAATTGGACACTCAAGCCATGGCCCCACTGTCAGTGAGGCAGTGATATCAGTCATCCCAAAGGAAGGTAAAAATACAGAATGTTGTGAATCTTATCGCCCAATTTCCATATTGAATGTGGACGTTAGAAGAGGTGTGATTGGGCACAACACGGTTGCTTATGCACAAGCACAAGCTTGTATGCACAAGGTGGACATGAGGTATAATCATGCGTATTACACAGACTTGCATAATCAAGAAATCCAGGAATGTGATGGTCTATGTCCAAAACAACACAAAATAAGCCACAAAAAAGTCAGCAAAGTTTGTCATGTTCTCTAAGTTGTTCTCCATTGTGATGTGACTGCGCTACGACGTGATGATGTATGTACAAGAGGTAACTGTGCTCAGGCATGGGTGCAGCTGGAGCAATGTGAGCACAGGGCAGAGGGAGACTGGGGAGGAGGGACAATCTTGCTTCAGTGCGGTATGGAGCAACTGGGCCGAGTGAGAGTGCAGATGATATTATAACCTAACTCCAAAATCCAAATTAAACACTCCTCAAACTTAATACAACTTTGGAGCATTGTGGCCCTGATGTCAGGGTATCAATTAAAAATAAAATAAAATTACCTGGGAGTGTTAATTACTCAGGATGAGGACAAAATGCATGAAACAAACTACAACACAAAAACTGATAGGATGCAGAAAGATATAATAAGATGTTCATCACTAGTACTGGACTTAAGTTCAAGAACTGAGATAGTGGAAATTAATTTCTTGCCAAGGTTGGTATATTTTTTTTCATCCTTGCCAGTCAGAATATAGCATGGGACAAGCAGATGTCCCTGTTCATCTATGCCAGAGAAAGACAAAGTGTAAAATTTAAGAGCCTCACTCTTAACAAGGAAAACAGTGTCACTGCCTAATTTAAGAGAATATTACCCAAATGATCCTGTTTATTGGTGCTCCCCAGAATACCAAACTAGATGGAATATTGAGCTTAATCTGGGTCAGACCCAACCTCAGGCCAGGCCCGGTGGGAAAGATTACCTGACAATAAAGGAGTAAATTAATTTTTTTCCCCCTTCAATTTTATATATATATATATATGCATTTATATTGACCAGAAGCTTTTCTTTCACTGTTCATATGCCATTCACCAAACAGTGGGTTTGTCAAAAAACATGACAATGAGTAGAATCCATATCTTTCCACCATATCTTGCACTGTATGTTATATCTTGTGTATCACATGGGAGATCTTGTATGAGGTGTAACATAGAGCTCAGACAGATCTGTTCTATTCCTCAATTAAGTTTCTGTAAATAACATGACAATATTAGTTGGTCAAATGTATCATTACGATTGATTTCGTCCGCAATATATGCCTTGAATAAGGTCACAGGAGATAGTCATCTCATTTATCAGACCCCCTGCATTCTGCAAATCTGATAAAAGTAGTGATGACCTCTCTCAGCAGTAAAAGATCTGAGGATCGTTTATCTGCAGTGAAATCAATCTAGACTGGATGCCGTCAAACTGAGCTTTCTTTACCAGTTTGATTGGCAAACAAATAATTTAGCGTCTTTGACAAAATGATAGGGTAAGACTCTTAGCTTTTGTTGGCTAAAATGTCATCACTTGGCAAGCATACAAGTAGCCAAGTCTTTGCATCAATTTCACTGTCCCTCAGAGAGTATCCATGTATAAGCCTGTCCTCTCTGGTGACATGGCCATTATATAGATGACAAATACATTCTTCACAGGAGAGTGCATTCTCTGCCTGAGCAATATAGCTGTTGCAGGAAATAAACTATGGTTAAATATGCTGAAAGTAACTACAACATGGACATAAGATAATTTGAATTAATAATTTTGTTACATATGTCTTGTATATCACATTTTTTGATCGGTTTGGTGGCATAATGCAACATTTTTTACTTGTTACAAAAGATTACCTGTAAAGATCCAGAAAGTAAGTAATGTTTGTTTTACTTTAAAAGTAGATTACGAGTTTACAAATATAGCACATTTAAAAATATTTAAAAACATTTCAATGCAAATGGACTGCGGACTACGCTGCTCTGTAAACAATTTCATCTGGACGTTTTTTGAAGCCCCACTCCAGCGTGATCTGGTGTCTTTATGATCTTTCCTGACAATGTTTTATAATTTTTAACCTATAACTTAATTTGTGGTAACATTTTTAAACAAGCAAGTTGCTAGTTTCGCTAAAGTGGACTACAGTAGAATCTTTTGCTTTTAAGTCATCCACAAACCAGCCTCTGGTGCTATAACAAAGCGTAATTTATGGTTGCAAGTAGGCATGCAGTCTGTGCGCTCTCTCTCGCAGTGAAGAGAGGAGTGTAATCCAAGAAGAGCAGCAGCCAGTCGGTCAGGAGTGGCTGCAACAGATGAAGAGTGTAGTGTTTTGATTGGGGAAACTACAGGTCACAATCCCCGTTATTAGCCCCGCTGCTAAACACCGGATTAGAAGCTGGAAAATGCAATGCATCAAAGCAGACCAATCACATTCCTTGCAGTCCGTGTTGCTGTGACGTGCACCGGATAACATTTCAATTTTATTTTTTTTATTAAAAAAAATCATGTAAAATGTATAGTGCATATTCCAGATGAAAGAGTCTTTAGAGAGTTTATTCTTACAGTTATATTATTCCCATGGTTAGTCAAAATATATCTAGTGTTTTTGTCAACATCATCAGATATCAGCCATCCATGTGGTCAATTATACTCCATAGGCCCCCTTTCACCTTCCATGTTTCCTAAATGGTTATGGTTAAAGGTTAAAAAAATTAATCTTGGTATTTTTCAATAATTTTAACATATTTATTGATGTGTCTACTGTCACAATCATGAAAGGTCAGCACTGTCTCATTTGTATAAAAATGATTAATTATGAAACTTAAGAAAAGGCAAGCAAGATGGCTCCTGTATATGACTCACGAATCTCTTGGAAAAAAGTGTGTTTTTGTCGCCACCATCAGACATCAACACCGCCAGATTTGCTGGTGTTGACAAAAACACCCAAATCATCCCTTAATGGAGTTTTGAATATAATTTAGACTAACACCATGAATGAATTTAGTTGCACTATTTCATAACCATTTAATACAATTTCACCAAATTAAACTCAAAAATCATTAATTCCATCAAATTCTGACTTTTCATTTGATTATTTTACGAAGGACTTCATGACCACATTTTATCATGATGACACATACATATACAGACAAGATGAAAACATTATCAGTCGATGCTGTCATGACTAGTAATAACAAAACAATTTTAACAAAACCTGCTGCATTCTGCCTCTGATTGGTTGTCTTCATTGGTTGAATTGTCCATGCTTGACTCAAACTGTGAACTCCCCACTGCTGTTTTCTGCTAGCACTTCTGGCTGTGCTGAGTCATACCTAGCCCCGCTGATTTGCTTTTCCATTACCAGTTTTACTGATGTCTTGCACTCGTCTCCCCATAAATCGATACTCAACTCATGCAGTGCAGAAAACCTGAGAGAAACTCAGCATGTTCAGCTCTCACTACTTAACTGAATCTCTTTAGTTTCTCTTGTCCTGCTTGCTCGTTCAAACATCTGCTGCATTTTACTGTTTCATTGTGTTACTTTCAGCTGTTTCAGGAGTCATGTTAAGTTACTGCTGCTGAAAACAACGTTTCGTGTAATGCTGCTTCATAAAAAGAGCTTTTAAATTACTAAATAATGGGGGACTTATATTGTGAGCCAGTTTGTTAGTGGTAATTCTTCGATAGCACTGCAGGGATCGAGACAAGCACATCATTGGTCTAAGACACACCTTCAGGCAGGTAGCCCAGTGTGGTGGAAACGCAAACACTCAGACGAAACAATGGTTTCTTATGAAGTCACATGCCTTTTTACATATATTCCCACTAAAGAAGCGGTACATTCAGTGAAGAAACGCCTGCTACAGGACAGCACTCTGTCCAGCAGAACTTCACCCCTACTTGACCTCTGTCAGACGACCAACTACTTCCAGTACAGTGAAGGTTTCTACAGACAAAAGCACGGCTGTGCCATGATTTCCTTCACAGGAACTGCTTCTAGCCACTGGTTTAGGTATGTGGACAACACCTGGGTCAAAATCAGAGCACGGGAAGTGGAAGCCTTCACAGAGCATATAAATACTGTGGACAATAACATCAATTTCACACGGGAAGGTGTCAGAGAAGACACTGAAGACGACAGAAGCCTCACAGCGAGGTGTACAGAAAACATACACACACAGATAAATACTTGCTGTTTGAGTCTCATCAATCACTGGAGCAAAAGCTGGCATCAGAACTCTATACCATCGGGCTGAGACCGTGCCCACAAAGACTGAGGGAAAGGAGAAGGAACAGAAGCACTTAAAACCTGTGGCTCCACAAACTGGACCTTTGTCAAAAAACGCTAAAAGATTTAGAGCCAGAGACGAGATAACATAACAACATCGTCATTCCCTATGTCAAGGGAACATCTGAAAAATTCAGGAGGATCTTCAATAAACATCATGTACAAGTTCACTTTAAACCTACCAACAAGCTGAGGCAGAAACTTGTCCATCCTCAGGACATAACACATAACTCCTGTCCACTGACATCTGAAGTTAAAAATCATTCCTTTGCGGACAACAATGTAAACATCTTGGCCAGTGAAGACAGATGGAAAAGAGGAGTAAAGGAATCCATGCCAAACTGAACAGAGGAGCTGGCCTACAACACAAGCAACGCGTTACAAAAGTAGCATTTTACAGTACAGTTTCTTTAAGCGGTAACAGAGTAATATATGGTGTTACTAATGATATTTCAGTAATGTATTACTACAGTTGTGTCATGTGGCGCATTACTGACCGAAGTGAAGAGTTTATTGTTGTTTGTTGAAAAACACACCAACATGACCATATTAATGTAGGCTGTATGTGTTTAATATAGCCAAGCCTATAAGTTCTATGTTCAGTCTTGTCTCTGTGTGACTGACACTAGCTGTATGGTAGGCCTAATGATGAAGCCTAATCCTCCAAGTGGACTTTAATTTACATTCTTGAAACACATGTGTCCATACATTCCTTGTTCTGTGGACTCAAATAAAAAAGGCATAGAAGAAGAGATGTTTGTCTTGTCATGTCATTATAGGCTACATTATAGAAGGTATAGGTCTACTGTGTTTCATATGACTAAGCCTACAATCAAAAATTTATTATTATTATTATCTCATAATATATCAGACTTTGATCTTTTGTCTGCCTGCTCATACTTGTGTCCAAGGCCGCCATTCCTTTATTTTGAAAAATCTGGGCTGTTCAATTGTTCTGTAGAGGTTATTTGGGCATTTTGTTGAAAGTAACTAAAAGTAGTGTAATAACTAATCTATATACGCAGTAATATTGTAATGTAGTATATTACTTTAAAATGACTCTCTCTGGTAATATGTAATATATTCCATTTTGAAAGTTACTTGCCCAACACAGTTGGGTTATGCTTTTAAATGATTGTGGTTACGACTTGAAGTTATGACATTAAATGATTCTACAGTGCACTGCTGCTTGGGTGGAAGGTGAGCAAATTTACACACACATTGAGTTAAGTTAAGTTAAATGGATAGCCATAAGTAATTATTATTAATAATTATTTTAAATAAACATTTTTCATGTGATTGTATTGTTGTTGTTGTTTGTTTTTTTTAACCAAGACAAATTTTACACAAAAGTAAGATTGAAAAGTGGTGGCTGGTAGAATTTCTCTTCTAGCAGCCACTGTGACACAGTATATGGCCCCTGTCTGGTGTTTCTTCTGTCATTTGGGGAAATAGAGGAAAAGAGGACAGAGGCAAAGTTAGTTCTCCAAGGCAGAAAATGACAGCATTTCACCACAGACTCCAGGAATGTATCACAGAAACATGATGTGCAGGCAGCCGTTTGAGAGTATTCTGTGCAATATTTTAAACTGCATCAAAAAAAAATGTAGCTAAGCTGAGTGTGATCTTTAGGAGAGATACACAACATAATAATTTTGGTCAAGTAGGATTTAAAAACTAAAAGATATGAGATTCATCGTACAAAATAATACATTTATTGCTGAAAGGTGACTTTTAGAAGTCTAATGTGTATGCAGTCAATGTTCACAAATGTTGACCACTAGATGTCCTCAAAGTTACACCAAATGTTAATGACGATGAGGAAAGGAGAGTAATTCAGCATGGAGGAGCCAACTGCTGGGGAGACAGGCCTATCTGTGGATTGGGCAGTCCAGGTCATAAAACTAAACATTGTGATTAATATCAGATAAGCTGCTGGTGGGACAGCTGATCCAGCTGTGCTTCATGTGACCATGCAGAGGAAAGGACATGACAAGAAAACATACAGACCCCTTGTAGGGTAAGAAACATCAATACAGTACAATACAAATGTTGCCAGTGTAAATTAAAAGAAAGGGATCACATAAACCAAACAGAATACAAAAAGAACAAAAAAGGGGGTATTTATTAAAAATCACTAGGCTAAGGCATAAAGGCTAGATCAGAAACTACATTTAGGGGCAGCATTCAAGGAGACATTTATCAAAACAACAATCATTTATAAACCATACAAAAGAAGGCTTAAAATATGTCCACTTACTGCAGTTGAAATTATATTTACCCATGAAAACAATCATGTTATCCAAATTAGATTCAGATGAATCTAAAGTATCCATATAAAGAGGATAGGTGAGAAGTCAAATGTCAGGATATCATCAATCTTGAGTGACAGCAAGTAATGTAAACGGACCAGAAGCCTTTGAACACAGGCTTTCTTCAAATTTTGAAGAAAGTCAGTGACCAGATAGATTCATTTAAAATCATTTTAAGGTCAGTCTCTTTGACTTTAGGTGAAAAGGGTCATTTGATCAATTTATATTATCTATGGAAAAGGCT
>OMLP01010109.1:54424-67069 GCA_900302685.1 Spondyliosoma cantharus | reverse complement strand
AGGCTTTTATGGCTTTCCAAAAGGGTTGATGTAAGCTTCACCGACCCTCTGACCCCAGTGTGAGAGCATTAATAATTCAACAAGTTCAAGTGCTCACCAGGGGATGTAAACACACACACACACACACGCACATGCGCATACGCACACACTGTGAGACCGAGACCAACAATAACACAATGCTCTTGAAGTCCCCGGAGTCATTTCAAGCCAGTTCTGATGCTATTGAGCGGAAAGCAAAGGAATTGAAGAAAGCAGAAAGTTTGGTTGCCTCTATTTTTTCACATGAATGAGTGGCTAAACAGGAAGGCACACTGCAGGGCCTGCTCTCACAGAGCAAGGTTAGTGTGTTCACAGGCCAACTTTGAGTTTATAGCCCGGGATTTTTTTAAGTCCCACAGGACTGGCACTGGGTAAAACACCATGGTAGCCTGCTTGGTCAGCCTGCTTTAGGGTCAGTTAAATTCACATCAGATCAGATTCCAGAAGATAAATCTGTTTTGAAAAAAAAACAGAATCCATCCTATTAGTTATAGTTGCAGCAATTCTGACAGGAGGTGGCTCAGTATAGCTCAAAGATATTTTAACTTGGTCAGCCACAATGACAACATACATACATATCACAGCAGAAACTCCAATGGAACTAATGGTTAAAAATAATAAAAATAAAAATAAAATTTTTTTGCTTTGTGAATTTTGCCCAGCAAACTTGCCCTGCTGGTAAGCGGTTCAGTAATAGCAAACCATCTTGACAGAGCCGTCCTCAAAAACAAAGGGTATTCCAAAGGAAGTTAGCTTAGCTTACTAGATGTGTTGCACCATTCACTTTTATTTTAAACCTTCCCTTTCCTCTTCCCATGAAAAAAAGAAGTGGTTTGCACACAGTTTTGGGACAGAAGTTAATAGTACAAATAAGCCATTTGAATGAATTTCATTGTCCCGTTCCATTGAGCTAACATGCTTGCTAGCAAGTGCTTAGATTGTTTGCTGAGAGAGTCTTTTTCTCTGTAACTAAATCAAATGTCAAAGTTCAAATCAAAAAGTCCAGTTAACAAAATGGTAAGAGGGAGTAAATCGAACGGTTTCAAGAAAATCCAAAAGAAGCTTGACTGACTGACTAGCACTTCCTGGTCTGGACTGGCTAGCGCATGGGGTACGCAAGCTAATTTGCCAACATAAAAAGCAAAGCACAGTGGTACCTAATAATATTAAAGGTCCTATTGACACAATTTTTTATTTTTTTTTCTAAATAATAAATCTACAGAGGTTGTAGATGGAAGTGGGTTCAACATTAAATCATAATGAAGCTTCCAGGTGATAACATTGTTATCAATAAGAAAATATTAAGAACAGCTGGCACAATTCAAGAATGACCACCCATCCGACACACCGTATATAAAGACTGACTATAACTTAGGCGAGTAGACAGTCTCATCCAAATTATGTTTCAATCTGCTGACATGCTATTTTTATTGTGTATATTCCTGTGACGCAGCGGAACAAGTTGCCATCATTGTATGTTTGATGTTTTTAGAGAAAAATCCTCATGGCTGACACGACACGTGAACCATGTGTGTGTAATTGCTCTGACAGGTTCACCCACAGTGAGCAGCAGTGAGCCGCTCATACTAACTGGTGTTTAAATAAACTTGTACTTCCACGCCAGGTCAAATTCAATTTGACCTGACTGTGACATGATTTACATTTAAAGAATGGTGATGTGGGCCAGTTGAATCATATGTCTATTTTGGTGTCACCACTGTTTAGGTTTTTCAAAATGGTGAGGACCCAAATGCAGGTACAGAGGCAGACAGGAAAACTAACAAAAAGTGATGCTTTAATAAACTAACTGTATTTCAACTAACAAAGGCAGACAGCAAAATGGCTTAAAAAAAACAAAACAACAACAACACCAGGATGAACACGAGGAACACAGGTGAAACACTAGGAGAAAACAGGGCCGGGAAACAGACGAGGAAACGCACTAGACTCTGTATTAAAACAGACAAATGGACAAAGGGTGAGGGGAAAACACAGGTTTAAATAAAACAGGAATGACTTCCTATTGAAACACAGTGTGAAAAAGGCGTGTAAAAGATAAAGACAGGAAGTAAAACATCACCACATGACACGTGAGGATATAACTACAAAATAAAACAAGAATAAACAAAACCAAAAAAAAATAAAAACCTGACACCTACTTTAATTCAGGATATCTCTAAACTGCAATCCAGATCTACATCATACTTGATATTGATTATCATGGTGGCCCTGAAATTATTGCTGTGACCCACTTACTTTTAATCCAGTACCGCCAAACTGTCAAACATGACCAACACTTGTCAATGTCAGGTTATGTCCAAAATGAAAAAAATGTCATTATCTTCCAGTCTGTTTTTTATTGCAACCACAGTGATTCGGTGTTGTGTATGTGAACACATCATGTAGCAGCACTAGATAGTCCAAGCTATGCCGCTCACAGAAGTGACCATAGATGGTGTAAACATAGTTGTATGGTTGGACCAATGACTGATGGCTGACAGTCATCAACCACTGAGACCTTTAACATCCTCATTTGTTATTTAAAAGAGCTACACCCATGTGAATCAAATTGTTCCCTAATTGTTGCATAATCACTTATCTCTTTTATCGATCACTGAGGGAAATTCTGTCTCTGTATTGACCCTATCCAAGTTATGAGGACCAGCTACTTTGAAATACACACTGCACATATTTTGGCAGATGTAAGCCACACAAACTTCAGACAGAGGATCCACGGCCCAGCTGGGAATGGAACCCAGGAGCTGCTGCAAACCATTGAGCCACTGTGCTTTGCACCATGATGTTGCTGGCCACCTTTTCTTGAAAATATGTCAGTTAGGATATTTAATGTTTAGAAAATATGGAATCAATAAATCATTGTAGTATCTAGACGTTTTGCAGATTTTTTTTCTGAAATGCTCACTTTCTGCATTGCATCTGAGGCGAGACTAGCTCAGGCTAATTACCTGGCTGGACTTCAGCAACTTTAAATAACTACTTACTTTTTTCTGATAAAGTACTAATAGCCATGGAGTTGTTGTGGTGCACCTCGTTGATCAGTTTCACCAAGCTGTTTTTTTATTTTTATTTTATTCACTGAAGAATCTGCAGATACATCACCATGACTAGTATTTAATTTCTTTTTATGTTCAAATAACACTGAATGAGGTAGCTTAAAGTGATAGTTCAGGTTTTTTGAAGTGGGGTCGGTCTGTTCCCTATCATAATTGCCGATCAGCGCAGCCTCAGTTTGGAGAAGCAGAGAGCCGCTCCTGCCCAGACGCTCAGCTTTGTACTGCAGTGAACGGAGTCCAGATGAAAAGTGAATTTTAAACACCTAAAACAATGTCCACCTAAACAAATCTATATCAGTTCAAGTGTACGTTGTATAGAGAAAATTCACACCGCTTTACATCGCCGTCAGAGCGCCCTTTCTTTTGGCACTGTATTTTCTCAACCGTAGAACGTTAAAATTCGCTTTTCATCTGGCCTCCGTTCACTGCAGTACAAAGCTGAGTGTCTGGGCTTGAGAGACTCTCTACTTCTCCAAACTGAGGCTGCGCTGATCGGCAATTACGGTAGGGAACAGACTATAGATATGTACTTTATATGACCCCACTTAAAAAAAACGAACTAGCCCTTTAAAGCTGGGGCTGGTAAGATTGCGGATGCCAGCAGGAGCAGGCTAAATTATGAAAGTATGGAAACAAAAAAACAAAAAAAACAACGACCTCCTACAGAAACACGATTGCCTGACAGACACCCTGTAGCTCTCACTCGCCAGCAGAGAGTTGACTAGAGACCGACTAGTTGATGATAGCCCTGTTGAAGACTCCCGTCATGTCCCATGAGCATAGAATGCAAAGAGTAGGGAGGGAAATAAGAATAGGCCGGGTGAGGAGGTGAGGATGAGCTGTGATGGGTTTCAAATATGCTAAAGATAGAAATAGTCATTAATATCCAATATATACAATGTCAGTATCATCGTCCATTGCAATGTTTCACTGTGGACATTGACATGTACCAATCTGCTGGACATCATTCAACCCCTAATGAGCATAATGATGTGATTTCTCCTCTTTGAGATGTGTGGTTCTGTTCCGTTGTTCCGAGACTAACGTGATCGTACTTCTCTTCCTCCCCCTTTCTTTCCCCCTCACTATGTTGTGGTCCAGTGGGTCGGGCAGGGAGCGGTGGGGAGTGGAAGTCAAGGAGGATCCACTAATTCCTTGAAGACACCACCATCACCCTGACCACACGGACACACACACACACACACACACACATGCAAAGCCTCAGGGTGGTAGATAGATGGATGATGGACCTGCAATTGGTCCAGCTGAAATGTTTATGTATAAGGTGTGACTAACAAGCGACTGCAGCAGCACCATCAGCTTAAAGCCATTACTCACACTGGTGTGTCATTAGACTGAATGAGGCGTCAGCGTGCTAAGGCTAATCCACTCTTTTTACTTCACGACCAAAAACCACTTAACTACATTCCAACTGAACTACTACAGTGCTTTCATTTTGTCATTCAGAGTTGTTACTGACAGTATTAACAGGTTGAGATTATCTAACAACTTTTTTTAGCAAATGGCAGTTCGTGGACCAAAATTATACATTTCTAGGCCAATGTGTGAAGCTGTAAACTTGTGATTCGTGTGAGTGATCAACTATCATAGATAAAGTAAGAGTAAGGTAAATCAACACAGAGGGCATTCCAGTTTACATCAACAAAACGGCCCGCTCTTTTGTGAGCTTGGCTGCTGGGTCAAACACTCACACCACTCATGCATCATTAAAGTTGTTGCCTGAACTCTGTGGCAGCCACGGCGGACGGCACATTTTCTTAGTGTACACTTTAGTTTTTTCTTCTGTGGGCGACCTTCCCATGGAAAACCTCCTGTAAAGATGTAAGCTGAAGAGGATTTGCTCCAAGAATGTGTGAAGCAGCTGACATAGTGTTTTATTTACTGCATGTTGAGTTGTCATACGTCGCTGACGCGGGTGTGGTCAAAATAAAGGAAACACAGGTGTTGTGGTGACAGTGGAAGGGGCTAGATTTTCCAGCAAAAGGACATTGATGATAATGTAATGTGAGAGAACTATTAAAGAACACCTTGAGGCTTTAAAGTAAAGTGCATTAAAGTGTCAAAGTCTAAACTAATGGAGCAACATCGCAGTGTTCCCGGGTGTTAGCCACACAAACCCTTAGGACAAGAGATTTATTTTCTATAGATGGACATTATCCTCTATATAGATTATTAATGATAAGTAAACAAATGCCTCCCACCATGTAGCCTTCACAATTTAACAAAAAGGAGAAAAAAGAAAACAAAAATCACAAACTAACCACTAAAACTAAGTCATTTGATGCTTCTTATAGAATTACCAACAGAATAAAGCATCACTAAGGCAAACAATACAGAGTGAGAACATACATTCCAAGCAATCGCCATCATTTCTATTGATAAAAGTAACATTCTCACATAATTACAACCAGTGTTCTAATGCTGCAAGTTTACCACGTTTTATGTGTTTTAGAGAGTTTGAGGCATTGGAATAAGCAACTTAATTTTGGAATGCCTTCCATGTACCTTCTGCCCCGTCTTTCTCAAGGACAGGGCTGAAAGATAAATGGACTTGGTTGATTTTCTACCTAAAGCAGCTGTGATTGATTTTTTGGCATCAACAAAATACATCATTGACATATAATCAGCCTTTAAAGTTGTTATGAAAGCAGAACATTTACTCTCCTTTTAGCTCTGTTTTTGGTCTCCACCAACTCATGAGGGAAGTGTGCAGCTCTTTAGCTGCTAAATGCCATTCCTTTTCAAATAGAGTGGTTTAGATGTTCTGGTTAAATCACTGTATGTTTTTTAATAATAA
This sequence comes from Spondyliosoma cantharus, assembly GCA_900302685.1. Lineage (NCBI taxonomy): Eukaryota > Metazoa > Chordata > Actinopteri > Spariformes > Sparidae > Spondyliosoma > Spondyliosoma cantharus. The sequence goes on along the minus strand of OMLP01010109.1, from coordinate 61,138 downwards.
TAATAATAATAATAATAATAATAATAATAATAATAATAACAATAATCATTAATCAAAACTAATGTAAATGATGGACAGACTGAAGAAAATCAACCAAGTCAGACATAAACAAATGATTCACCTAGAGACCAGTGGGTAAATACTTGTGCCTTTCAATATCAATCGCACATGGCTCTCATTTAGAAAGAAGTCAAACAAATAATAACATAATCATTCAGAATCAAGTTGCCAGCAGTGACTGGTCTTTCCTTTGCCATGAAATGAGGATCTCTATTCTGAAAACACACTTGCAGTAGCCCTGTCGTAACTGGACTTAGATTCATGTTTTTTTTCCTTTATTTGGACCACACCCTGCAATTATTTTAATAAGCCAGTGTCTGTTTTTGAAACTGAGATTATTACGAGTATTGTTTCTGTTTTTGTGTTGGACACTGTCACAAATAACAATGTCAATTTCTTCTGTGTTTGTAGGTACAATGCATGCATCATTTTCTGTGAGTCTTTTTTAAACCCCTCTCCTGTTGTGAGATACTAATCAAACTGTAAACACAAGATGTATTATGAACCTACGGCAGATTGTGTAAATTGTCCATTCAGATGTTATTAATAAATATTTCTATATATATAGCATGGGTTGATTTATTTGGAAGTGTGAGATACACAGAGGAACTGTTTCAGAGAGAGTCGCAGAGATAGAATGAGACACATATAAACACACAGATCCCCCTCAGGCCCTTTCTCCCCCCTCGCACCTGTGCTGTGAGCTCTCCCAGAAGACCACTGTGATTGAAAGATGTATGAAGAGCTTCTGACAACACACTCACACTTTCTGTGAACACACACACACACACACACATGAACGAGGCCAACGCAGAGGTAGGGCCTCATGGCCTGAGATACCGACTGGAAAATTGTTCACATCGCTGTGGGTGTGTATGTGGTTGGTCGTCCTTTGATTTCGCCTGAATCACACAGGAGCTGCACTAATTAAAGGACAAGAAACATCTTTCAGTTGTTTCCAGACTAGTTAGCATCACAAGCAGTGGTGGTTCTCTATCCAGTACAGATAATGCACTTTTAACAAGTACCAGTAAAATGTGTCAGCATCTATACTGGTGATGAAGGACAATCCTCATCCGGTAGCTGACTGAAGTTCGAGGTTTGAACTTTTTTCTGTAAATAGCTCTCTTTGTGTTGTGATCAAAGACGAGATCTGGTACTTAATTATGAGACTATTCTAAAAACAGTTTTCAAATGAATAACAAATACAGTAACTTCTGACAAACACATACTTTTCTATATAATCCAGTTAGCCCCAACCACTTCCACTGTAGGCACAACCCACATTTGATTCAGCACCGCCTATTCAGAGTACAAATATGGATACATAATATGGATGAAAGCACAAAATGCCTTTTTCTACATAATGTTGTCTTTAAGTGGGCACGCTTGTGAAATAGTTGCTATAGTTATAGTTATTGCCAAAGAATACAGATGCTTTAATACTGGGCCATGTTAGCCATATCGAAGTAGCCAGTAATTTAAAAAAACCTAAGGTCAAAATAAGGTTTGACAAAAGCCAGACCCCAAGGATTCACACTCACAAGTAGAGTAGCAGGCAGCGGGTAAGATCAGCCTGTCGCTGAGAAAGATACTCCACCAAAGATTTCATAAAATCACCTTGAGTCACCGTGGAAAATAGATTACCATTGTAAAAAATACTGCCTGGAGATTCTCGATGATGTTATGATTGTATTTGCCAGACTGTGCTGCAGCTGCAGGTGAAACTGGATCAGAGAGACTGGAAATAAGACACCTGCAAAGGTACCTGAGTCACAAGAGTCACACAAGCATCGGGAGAAAGTGCAGAAATAAAGCTCAGTGTAGTGCAGTGCAGAAAAAACGTCCACCAACCAAATACAACACAGACTCCAACAAAGTTGGGATGCTATAGAAAATGTGACCTTTATTCAGCTAAATACAGTAAAAACTGCCTGTAACATGTTTTCAAAGTTGGGACAAGTTGTAACATGTGTTACATCCTCTTTTCTTTTGACAACACTCAGTGAGTAGAAACTGAGGAACCGGCCACGATTTCCAAAGTAATAGACCACAGCACAACTATGTGTCAGTCCATCTGCCCCAGCAGCACTTCTGACTCTCACTCACTGCATTTGTAGATGCATCGACGAATTGCATTCACTAATAATGGTTTTCCGGTGTGTTCTCGAGCCGTTGTAGTAATATCTTTTATACAATCATGTTGGTTTTTAAAGCAGTGCCGCCTCAGGGATCGTGGTCTTGGGCGTTCAATGATGTTTTTTTTATCTTGCCTTTAAGCCCTTACCCCCAGGGTCCCAACTTTTGTGGAATCAGCGTTGTAGTCAAATTAAAGTTGCAAATTATAATGATAATGGCTGTGACTATCTTACAATTGTGAAGCAATTTTTTTGACACATTTTATCCTGAAGGACTTTATGATAATAACACTTAAAAAAAAACTTAGTGAGCACATCTTCTTTACCAAGTTAATCCTCCACCTGGCAGTTGGGGCATATCAAGATGCTGATTAAACAGCATGATTAGTGACAAGGGTGTTTTTGACTAAAAGGCTACAATCTGCAGTTTGATCATGAAAAAAGACAATTACTCTGCAGTGAGCTATGGACTAAACATAACTAGTTTCACAGGTACCCCAAAGGACAATAGTTGTTGGCAAGAATCAGAAAACCAGTCAATCCTGAACCAGAAACCGAAAAAGAAATCTCTAAACCCTTCCCCTTAACAGCAATTTGTCCAATCATTTATCCATTCCACTGTAAGTTGAGTTGTGCAGTGTGCTGTAATAAGAATGGAACTTGGTATACAAGACTATAGTTGGTGGTCTGTGAGTTTAAAACATAAGCAAAAGTGTAAACAATGAAAAACCTGTGTGTTTATCTGCCATAAGCTGCAAACTTTAGCATGTGTAGCTAACTATCTACAGTGGCAACTGAACATTACAGTACTTTCAAGGCCAAAAGTAAGCATATCTTTAACTCACTACTTCAGTTTTTGGGGTCAGGCACATAAAGTTCACATCTACTGTGTAGTATTTCCCCCACTGTGTGAGGACAGGACCTGAATATTATCTGGGTTTTATTAAGTTAGCTGCTCTGTATTTGCTCTTATTTGGTTTTGGGGAACAATAAAAGTCTAGCCGAAAGTCTAACCTTTGTGTTGTTTTGCACAGAGTTATATTAGAACAAAATAACAAATATAGTCATAGCCTTATGCCAGTAACTAAGCTTACCTTCAAGGTGACCTCGCTTCCCTCTTACCTTGCATCAAATAAAGCAATTTTTTATCTGACACAGTGCAGTCAATACCACGTCGAAAACCAGCCAGACTGACACTGAACCTCCTGGACCACCTTGAGTTTGGCTGACATGGCTTTTCAAATCCAGCAGTAGTTGATATCAATGCGGCCTGAGCTGCTATCTCTTGCTGCAGTGCTGAAGGCAGGAGCTCCGGCTCTTAAACTGCTCCAGCAGCAACAGAGCTCGATATGGTGGATGAAAATTCAGCAGGTGTCTTCTTCTTGTTGTTGTTGGGTTGTTCTTTTGCTTGCATTTGGGGCTTCCAATATTCTTTTTTTTGCCATTAGCTCCTGCTACTGCTGCATCACTCCCCCAGTTCAGCTAGCTAACCCCGCCTGACCTTTACACTTTAACATGACCTGTTGTCAATTCACTTCAAAATGGGGGATTTAATTACATTTGTACATCTTTTTGTCAGGCGCCATACCATAGGATGTTTAAAACTTAAACGCCCCTCACCATAAGAGCTTGCTGCAGTACCCTCAGCCCCTACCTTCATGCACCCGTGCCCACCTGTCCCATTATGGGAGTCATGCCGCACTATATTAGCACAGGACAGAGCAGGCAAGGACAAGACTAAGCGCCATGGTGCTCTCCAAGGTGCTGATCCAAAGTCCAGTACAGAGAGTTTTCAGTTTACCATGGAGCTAGCCAGACTACCAGGGGGGTGTTGGTGTTTACACTGCTAGCACAGGAGCTGCTCGCTGGGACAAAGAGGTTTTCAGGCTAGCTGGTTAGCACGCTAACCTCAGTAAATATCTCTGCAACACGATACGTAAATGTCTTTGACATAACATTAAAAGTTTTATTTCTTCACATTCTGTTGATCATTTTAGTTATTGAATGTTATAGACTGAAATTCTTACATTTTGCACCTTTAATAGGTATGGCAACAGAGTTTAAGAAAACAAACTGAGAACAAATTTGTTCTCTTGTGTGTCAATGTACTTTAAAAAGGGAAAATGAATAATCTAAAAAACTGGAGATCACTTTTGTGAGTTTTTTAGGCAAAGCAGACTCTCAGTTGTCTAAACACCTCTGACACATTCTGTTAATTTATTTTTAACGATGACACATATGAAGTATTTCTCCTACGGAACAAGGTGTTCTGTTGCTAAGATATCTGCAGTATGACAAATAAAGTCACACTGGTGAGCACTTCATCTAATATACCAAATTTAATTAAACAGCATGCAGAGAAGTTCCTACACGACCACAGTGTGCAGCAGCAGATTGTACAGGAAAATGTTTTATTCACAGTGCAGACATGTGGAAACATGCACAGCCTTGTACATGTGATATTGGGCGCCTATATGTTAACAGTATTTGTGGGTGTGAATTAACGTTCACAGTCAACGACAAATCGTCGTGTTCAATGTAAAAAAAAAGAAAAGCCTTTGTCTTCACAGCCGAGAAGAGACGAGCTGAGGAGGCACTTAGCTGTTTGACTTGTAATAACCTCTTCACCGTGTGTTATTTTGCTTCTGTGGAATACCCTTGCCGATTCAGTGCAGCAAAATTGAAAAAGAAAATGTTCCAAAAAAACAAATTAAGCCCATTCAACAAGACTTCCTGTGTTGTCTTGTGGTTGAAAGTCTGACAATGCAGCGAGAACAGGAACAAGGCACTCTGTGCGTGAGATAGCTGAGCCAACAGCGAGACTATAAAGCAGCAGCGATGTGGAGTCTGAGTGATGTTTGGGATAATATTCTGTCTGAGGTTTCCTGTGATACAAATACAATGAGATGACACTTCAATTTCACAGTGTACAAAGGCACCAGGGGAACTGAATAGTTCTTCCGTGATGAGACTGCTATAGATAAAACCAATGAGACAGAATTCTGACACAATATACGCTGGTCGTGACAACATTATCAGTCATTTAGATTCAAACTTTCAAGCCACAGATCACATGGATCACTGTGGAATATGGGCCCTGTTTAAAAATTAAGGGGCATTAGCGGAGACAAAGTGCATCTTGGATGTAATTCAACTTATCAACAGGCATGAGTAATGTTCCAACAGTGAGGCACCTTCAGGCTGCATATGATGCCAATTTGTCCACCTAATCTATCCATCTTGAGCTCTCAGAGGCAATTAGAAAGCTGCTGCAAAGCACTTTTAAAGAGTGATACGTTGCTCTGTGGATATTTTGTACAGTTCTTGTGATGGCTGCTGTGGGAACTCCAGGCAAGATGAGTATCCTGAAAAGATCCTAACCTGAAAAATGTGTGAGGAAGGTTTGACACAGGCTATACTGTAATGTCATCTTAAATTTGGTTTCTCTGGTACTTGACTTGTATCTTAATTTTTTAACTTTACTTTACAGATGTTCTTCTGTGCTCTAACTTAAGCTCCTTAAAGTACTGGGTTGTTGCTGTCGCCATGGTTTATGAACGTCAGCACAGCCGTAGCCACATTTGGTAGAAGCCACATCACCATTCAAAGAGGAGATGGCTACTGCTCTAAAGAACTTGCATGGCTTTTTACCCTCTGCTGTGTGTGTTGCCTCTCAGGTTCAACATGTGACCATGGCAACCACAGAAAACACAGAGGAACATGAGGGTTTAAGGGTTAGCAGCTAGCCCCAAGTTGCCTTCTCAGCCTCACTTCAGCTAATTCCAGTCACTGATCTTGATGTCTTGGCTGTATTTTTGCCTTTAGGAGAATTTTTCATGCAAATATTGGATAAAATAGCTTGCTGTGCAGTACAGACCGGAGTGGAGCAGTGGCAGCGCCAGGGAGGAGCTAGGTGGTGCTGCAGCTCCCCCTATAATAGCCATAGCACCCGCCCAGCACCCCCAAGAAATGTCTGTGATTTTTTATATTTATATTTTAATGTCATGTTTGAATAGTCTTTTTCATGTTGCTTAAAAATGGGAATTGGATAATAATTTAAAATATATATTTTAGTCTTAAAAAACACGAGTCCCAAACACGTGATCTTCTTTGGCCAATGGGCGCAGCGCGCGGTGAACCTTTGACCTTAACGCACGGCAGCTTGTTTTTGATTGCGAGTTTTAGACCAAAATGGATCGGTTTTTGCTCCCTAAATGTCCACGTTCTGAGTCACAACCTGAGTCAAAACGAGACTGTGAAGGTGTAGACACACCGCTCCTTGTCACAGAGCCCCAGGAACAAGAAAATCCGGGGGGGTGAAGACGAAGGAGAATCGCCAGCAGCGATTTCCATTGAGGATGCTAACGTTACGGTTTGTGCTGCAGATGATATTAGCAACCATCCTCAAGCAGTAGCGTGGCGTGGGGAAAGTTTCCGAGGAAGCCAAGTGAGACACAACCTCAAGGCTGTGTATGTTTCACGGGGGTGGGGGCAGAAAATCGTATTTTGCAATTTA
>OMLP01010109.1:14832-50847 GCA_900302685.1 Spondyliosoma cantharus | reverse complement strand
TTTCACCATCTTGTTATATGGAGACACTATATTCCCTCTGTATGTGTGTGTGTGTGTTTGACCTAAGAAAGAACAAGGAAAAAGGGGGTTGGGAAGGTAGAACTGAGACCATCCCACCAGTAAGTTGAAAGAGCAGCAAACAAGATCACTTAGTCTGCAACCACACCATCACCAATGGGACTCCAATGAACAGCAACAATGATGCGTGCAGGCACGCGAGCGCGCACACACACACACACACACACACACACACACACACACTGTAATGGTTCAGGCCTGCTAATGGTTCCTGTGTGGAGATGTATTCTCCTCTTCCTGTCGCTGAGCAGTGAATTACTGACTTGTTTGTGAGCTCAGGGTGGAAATAAAATGCATGAACAAATGCACTGAAATAACATGTAGTAACACACGAATGCACTGCTAAGGAACATAAGCTGATTGCATGGGAAAACAACCGCGTAAAGAATATGTGACCAATGTAATCACTTAATCATTTATCATAGATGTTTGAGAATCTGACACACAGGCTTGCATGTGAATTTTTGGAACATGCCATAAAAAGCTTAGAGAATAGATTGACTTGAAATGAGATCATGAATATTTCACATCTGCTGGTAAATCAGAGCGCTGCTCTGACTTTGAGCCACTCTCAGCTGTCCACCAGAGCTGCCAAACCTAACTAGATAAAGCCGAACCCACAGGGACCAGCTGACTGATGACAACGAGCATGCTGGGCAGGAACCCCTGAATAAAACAGGGACTTGAAGAAATCCTCTGTGGGAAGCACAAGCGGTTCAAGGAGCTGCATATTTACATGTATGTGCTGCAAAGTCTTCTCTGGGGGTTGGGGTTCTGTTTCATATATTATTTAATCTGGATCCTATAACCTTGTTAGTAATTGCTTGAAAGCTGCCCTAGATTACAATGCGTCATGGCTTTAACAGCTGGAAAGAGCATGTCTCAACTCTATGTGGGGGTGCTGAAGTGAAAATTGCCCAACAGAACTCGAGAAAAATGTAAAAGGCTTTGCTATTTTTACAGAACTAACAAGGAATCGCTCTGTGGTAGTCTGGTGATGGATGGTAAAGCACCGGGCCATCACACAGCCTTTATCCCTGTCTTTGTCACACACATACACTGTATCATGTTGTAAGAGAATCTAGGTATGGCTAGTCGGTGCACCACTTTGGTCAAGCCTTTGATGAGCCGCGACTTTTCGTCTAACACCACCAGCAGGTGAATTATAATCAATTTGGTGACAGGTGATCATGACTACCTGAAAAACTCAAAGCTATCAAATGCTAGCATGCTTAAACTGCAAAACCAGCCCAGTTGCCAGAAATAATTGTTTGTGATTAATGTTTCTGCAAACCACTGATATGTTCACATTTGTGCATATCATAGAGCACATACTACATTGACATTTCTACAGTCTGTTTCATATTACGTTCACATAATATATTCATGACTCCCGTGTCAGGAGGTGGAGGGGATGGTGATGGAGTTTAAGGTTGGCTGCAAAAGCTGCCGCGCAAGTGACCGCAGTTCGAGACTGCGTTTCAACATTTGACAGCGTGACATCACTGGATGTTTATAAGGGGACCTCAAAGCAATTTCCAGATGTGTTTGTGTTTTGACCGAGACCTCAGGAAATATTCAGCCATTTTTGTGGCCACCAAAAGAGGTATTTTAAGCCAAAACATGATCTGTTCCTAACCCTAGCCAAATGATCGTTGTGTCTACAACCTAACCAAAGCATACTTAAAGAAATGTAAAGTTTTAACATATCCATGGTTTGCAGAAATGTACCCTGCCAAAAATGTATTCTAACGATTGGGATGGCTTAACATCAGCACACTCTTTGTTATGCCATGTTAGCATGCTGATGTTTCCATTCAGCTCAAAGCACTGCTGCAAAGCCTCACACAGCTGCTAGCATGGCTGCTTGACTCTTTTATTTAAGGTAAAATGTGGCCATGGACTAGTATAAGAAAATATACAGCACCCCACTGTGACTAAATAAATCTTACTGAAACATACATTTTTTAATTAAATGATGACATTGACAAAGAAATTGAAATTAAAGAAATACACAAGTAGATCAGGGGTGGCTGTAACTCAGTGGGTAGAGCAGGTGACTAGTGATCGGAAGGTCGCTGCTTCAAAGCCCAGCTCCCCTGGGCAGAACTGAGCTACATGTCGAAGTGTCCTTGAGCAAGATACTGAACCCCAAAATTGCTCCTGATGTGCAGTTGGCACCTTGTGCGGCCTCTGCCATCAGTGAGGGCCCTGCGATGAGCTGGCGACTCGTCCAGGGTGTTTTTGTTTGGTTAATTCCATTATTTGATATTTCAGCCGTTAGATATGAACAGCTCACTTCATGTGAGTAATATGAACTTATTAATAGTGTAGGCAGTAATATTATCTGTCTTTTCACAAAAATGTCATCATTTTGAGTGGGTGCTCACAAGAGTGTTGAATCAGCTGCATCAGTTTGCATAACCTCAAATGTTTACATTCTATTCTAAGCTTGTGTTCTACTTTCTTCTTTGCTGTATCACCTTACTGTCCATGATTCAATATCTCACTTTATCCATTGGGACCACACAAGTGTCCTCTTACCTTCACAGCACAATGGAGGAACACAACATGTGACAGAGTTAAAACAGTGCATGACAATGTGAGGTGTTGTTACACTGCAACAGCACAGTCCTCCATCATCCATTACCTCAAGACAGGGGCTGATCCTGCCAGTGATGCAAACCTACCACAGATAATGAGAGTTTGACCTCATTTTTTATTTTTCATTTTATTAAAGTCCAATATCGATATATCTGTGATAAGCTAATAATGGTCAAATATTGTATATAATTATAACACTTTATAGTAACCATCATTAATAAAAGCTTTATAAACTTTGATAGCTTTTGTAAACATCTGCAGTAACCTTATAATGGCCATCCAAATAATGTATATATAAAGATGAACTGCACAGTATTTATTAACATTTACAAAGTATTATGAACAGCAGTTGCAACTTTACAATAAATAATTGCTTAATACATGGTTTATAAAGCATTTCATTCAAATAACTAGTAACTAAAGTTTGTTAAGTATAGATTTACTAAAGCTCAAACATATCCATGGTGTACAGAAACGCACATTGCCACATGATTTCAGGCGACTGGCCATCAGCCTGTTAGCATTGTCACTGTGATAATGTTAGCACGCTGACATTTCCATTTAGCTCAAAGCCCTGCTGAGTTCAGCCTCACACACGCTAGCATGTCTGCTTGACTCTTTTATGCAGGGTAGCATGAGGCCATGGACTGGTACTACACAGTCCACTGTGGCTGAAATGCTTTATATTTCATTGAAACAGCCAACAACCAAAGTTTATTTACTATGAATTTACCATTTACTAATTATAAAATGTTACTAGCCAGCCAATAAAATGGATAGGCTGGCTGCGAATATGATAATATATAATATAAAGCAATATGCACCTTGCAAAGAATGGTCTTCATAAATTATCCAACTTTGCTTGATGTGCAGTGATGTGATGTGATGATGATGTGTAAGTCTGGTGAGGAAAGGGTGAGCACATACGGTAACATTTTCGCAACTGCAAGCAACACGTTTTCACAACCTGCATCTGGACTATAGTGGGAACAGCACAGGTGTTGCCGATAACATGAAACTGTGGCAGCTAAATCCATCACTAATTTAATCATTAACACTCCACCTTTCCCTCCTGTGATATGACAAAATGCCTACACGATGAGATGCTGAACTGCCGCTGCTAAACTCTTACTTTATCACACATCTGTTTTTGGCTATATCCATATAAAAAAAATATTGTCCTCTTAGACTGCACATTGTTCCTCCACCTGATGGAGATAAAAAGACAGAAATGACTACAGCAGGCAGTCACAGACTTGTACATAATTGAAGTCCTGACCACTGTACACGTGCACAGGTGATTGGAGTTCTCGTCGCGACCGAGCACCTGTGAGCTCCTTCAGTACAACGACCAGGCAGTGATTCATTTCACTTTGAAAATTCAGTGATTCATTTCACTTTCATTCGCTTCACACTCAGCATGCAACAAAGCCACAGTATGGCTGCGTGCGTACAGCTTTGGTCCTATAAACCATCAGTGTGAAAGGCTGCATGAATTCCCGGGCCACATGTGGCAACCGTCACAGCTGGTTGTGCAGAGTAGCATGAGAGCCAAATGTACGCCACATATCTGTTACCATATCAAATGTACCACTGCCTGAGCACTGGTGTTTGTGATTATCCAGTGAAAATGGAATCCATGGAATTCAGGAGTGGCTACGAATGAATTACATTGCATGCTGATTGCACGTGTAGATGTAGAGATTGATGAGACATCATCATAGTGCAGAAGATTTCCTTCAGAACTAATACAATTAATCAGTGCAATGCAGTTAAAGCAGGATTTAAAGGAAGGACCAACTGTCTTGAACCCTCTGTTGGAGAGGGCCTGATGACAGAGTGCAGGCAGCATGTGCCGCCCCAAAGCTTTCCAAATAAACTTCAAATTTACTGTACGATAAATTACACCAGGCCCTTGAAATACTCTCACCTATAACAGCCAATCCAGGGGACTCATTTCTAGTGTTGTAGTACTCGAGATCGGTCTTGGTCTCAGGACCGGTCTCAAGACCATTTTTTGAGGTTCTTGGTCTTGTCTTGGAATTGAGGGCATTTTTACTCGGTCTTGTCTCGATTTCTGACTGGGCGGACCCTGGATTTTTGAAAGAGACCGGTCAAGACCACCGCTGATAGGCTTTTTGTCCATGCCTTACTGATAAGAGTGAAAAATTGTTCCTGATTAATTAATGTTGTAATTTCATAAAGGAAAGACCAATGTTAAAGAATGTTAACAAAAAATACCTCACTGAAATGTCAGCTTTTTCACAACAGCTCATTTAATTTAGGTGGTACCGACTCTTTACTTTTTTCATTCTTTCTCTCTGAAATGAAAGGTTTATTGTGACGTGTCAGGTCAATTCAGTTTTGATGATATGATGAACTTTTTGTGAAACATGACAAGTTTACTAGATTTGAGATTTGTTTCATTCATTGTGCTGCTTTGAAACCAACATGAGCAAAGATTGTTTTTGTTGTCGCATTTATTTAAAAGCAAACTTAAATAAAAGAAAACTCACATTTTGATGTTTTGCTATGATTTCCCTTTGATATGTATGGTCTTGGCCTTGTCTCGGTCTCAGTACTCTCTGGTCTCGGTAATGTCTTGGTCTCGGTTGGTGCGGTCTTGTCTCCGACACTACTCATTTCTGCGTTTATGTTTTTCTTTGTTAAATGTACATTACGCAAGTTTTAACTTGTCAATCTGAAATAAATGCTGATTGCACATTGTAATGGGTGAAGAAAAATGACACCATCCGTGTATAGATTGGTTATCCTCCAGGGTGGATTTCTCTTCGAAAAACGAAGGTCAAATTGCAGCACAAAGTGCGTCTGACATTGTGAAACCAAAACAGGAAAAAGGCAGTCTCTTCTCCGGTCACTATCCCCAGGTAACGGCCGAACAACTTGATTAACCGTGGAAACTCTACACTGCAGAAGAAAAAGAAAACCTGCTGATGGAGGAGGCAAAGGCGGTGAAGAAGGTGAGTGATAGAAACCGAGTTTAAACCGAGAGAATGGACAGACATTCACTTAATGGAGATGTGTCACAGGATCATAAAGTCAAAAACACTGAATAAAACAGTTTTTTTTTACATAGCTCTGAGAGCTGGGTTTCTAGATCAAATTGAGATTCTTACACTGTTTTTTTTAGCTTTGGACAGTAGCCAGGCTGTTAGCAGCAGCCATGCTGTTGACGGCGTCTTTGCAACAGCGGCACCTACAGTAATATCACAAGGAACACTAATGGGGAGGTACATTTGTCTTTTTCTGCTTTAAGAATGGTTTAGGAAACTCAAACTACTTGTCCTGGTGTAAGGTTTTATTATTGAGCTATTGGAAAGTTTCTACTTATGTTAGATTAAAGTAACTTCTGAAAAAATACCTTTGTGTTAGGTGTGTATATAGAGCACTGGCTTCAGTAGTTGGACAGTTGTCTGTGTGTCTGCCCCCCCCCTTCACCTTCCTGGATGGATGCTGAGCTCAGAGGTCATTTTTCCTTGATGGTGCCCTTTGCATTCCCTGTAAAAGTCGGACTAGTGCAGTTTAGTATGCACACACAGTGTTGCGTTAGCCCCGGGATCACATGAATGTGAGGGAATTATGTTAATAGAGGGCAGCGAGCCAGATTCAGGTATACGTACACAGGAGGCAAAAAGACAAGTGAGACAGAGATCTATAGTGACTCTTCCCTTTAACACGAGACGTTATATAATACTCAAGTAATTATGAGCCTTCTAAAAATGGATTGTATACTGGCTAGGGAGAAACAGATACTGGATAACAAATATAGGCTTTCCCACAGGATCATTTATGTTGTGGGAGTTCCCCTCAGTGGCTGACTGCTGGTGGTAGGTGGACTAGCTGTTTCCCTGTTTCTAGTCTTTTTTACTAAACTAGCTCGCCTATTTGAGACTGATCTAACTTACAGTAAAGATAAAGGTATTTCAATCAGGAGAGAGTAGTGAAGGGAGTAAAGTAAATCTTTATTACAGCAGATGAGAGGTGATAATGAGTCTTGTCAGACGGTATTTCTTCTCCACATGGAACATGATGAACATTCAAAGAACAGTGAAGAGGTCTTGAGACTTTTATCTCCGTTGAAAGACTAACACTTTATAAGCTTTTAAGAGCCTCTTCAGGTTTACAGCAGGTTAGTTTGAAACTCAAAATATTTTGGCTGGAATATGAAGTTGCGCTTCGTACAAGCATAAAGAAGATTATTACTCCTCTTTTCCTTCAACAAAGAAAGGGAAGTTTTTTCTTCGGATAAGGTGGGAGCTACTCCTTTTGGAGTGGGATGAAACATCTCCGGGAAACAAGTGGACAAGTGAATGACGTCACGAACAGGAGATGCTGGATGTGTGCTTTTTGCCTGTGTGTATGTAATAGCACACATTCCTCACATATTTTCTGTAACTGGCACCAAATGGGCCCTTAACAAAGCAAATGAACCATTAAGATGCAAATTAAACTCTTACTCGGATGGATTATTGCAGTCGAAGAATCCTTTATTAATTGATGACTAACAATTATAACTGCAAAACCGCTTATTAGAAACCGAGGAACCTGTGAGCTTTGATGAGTGACACATGAAATGTGCAGCTGTAAATGTTGATACAGTGAGTTAATAGACTTTGGTTCAGATGTTCTTACCAGTGAATGGGTTTTCGTGATGAAGTGACTGCACAATGATCATTAGTTTTAATGGCTTGTTACGGATTTAAAAAACTTAAGTAGATTAATACTAATGGAAATGCTACTAGACACAAGTTTAGTAGTGCTATTACAACTGTTTGCTTTATTTAAATGGAAAAATAAGAATGGGAGAGATGAACAAAAACATGTAACAAACTAAAAACTGTCAGTTTTCATTCAAAGGAGTTTGAATAAACTTCATTAACATTATGTCTGTATGGTGATAATGAGACTACAGACAGCAGTTGATTAGCTTAGCTTTACCACAGTAATAATTTTATTAATAATAATAACAATAATAATAATAATACTGTGGTAAAAGTTAAAGTCACCCATACTAATAGTACTTAAAGTATCTAGTAATCTGATAAATTGTCATCAGTGATGTCACTTAGTGGCTAAGTTGCATTGTGTAGACTCCAGGTTTTGAAACGTTGATCACTGGTTGAAATGAACTGCTGTAACAGTGATGGCCACATTATCTTTATTTTAGAAACAAATTATCAAAATTGATTTGGCCGAAGCTTTATTTATTCCGTGTGGTATGCAGGGTCAAGGTGAAGTCTGAACAAATGAGTCTTTTGCGGAAGATGGAGAGTGATTCCGCTGTTCAGACATTGGTCGGGAGTTCGTTCCATCGGAACAGAGAAGAGTCGCAGCTTCGCTGAGCAAGCTCTGTTTGCTCTCAGCGATCAGCGATGGGGGTACCAGTGTTTGGAGGTAGACGGGTGCAGTTCCGTTGACGGCCTTGAAGGCCGGCACCATCGTCTTGAATCGGATGCGGGCCGCAACAGGAAGCCAGTGGAGGTCATGGAAGAGGGGGGTCACATGGGAGAATTTTGGTAGATTGAAAACGAGGCGCGTTGCAGCGTTCTAGATACACTGCATTGGTTTAGTCGCAGAGGCTGCGTACAGTAATAATGTACAGAAGGTGTGTTGTGTGACCTCGGTTCCAGTTGAGACTCTCTGTGGTCTCAAAACTTTGTCTTTCATAGCAAGAATAAAACTCTGGTATGCAAACAAAATACGTCTAAACTGCGAACATTTAAACTACTGGTGTTTCCAATATTCTTATTCTGTTCACTTCAGAGTGCTGTTATTACAGTTTGAATTATTCAAATCCAAGAAATCATATCTCATGAGGACCCATCAGAAACACTATCGAATGCTTTCATTCTTTATACATTTCCTACCATTTTGTAAATTGTTTTGTGTTTGGTTGGTTTGGAATCCTGCTTAAAAAAAGGTGAAATGACTATTTTTTCCCTCCGCTGCTCCAAGATCCTCAGTGAAATGTTTCAGTCTCGGAGGTTTTACATAAAGGACAAATGACTGCGGCTATTATCATGGGAACATGTCACAAAGTGCTTCTGTCTGATACTCAGTTTGAGGCCGAACGCATGTCTAATCGCTGCTCTCATTGGACGAGCTGAAGCACCATGCCCACGACCCAACTGCTGCAAAACATCATTCAATATTGATCATTGGTAGATCAAAAGCTATTGTGCTTCATCTAGCATTCATTATTCACAAGAATACTTCACTTGTGATATGAGGGCTGACTTCATAACACTTAACGTCTCATTGTATCGCACAGTTCACTTAAACAGGCAGCCCGAACCTGACATCAGTGGCGGAAGTGCAACATCGAAGACTTCGGGGTTTAACAAGTTCATCGCATATGAAGCGCTCAGTATGTCACTTCTGTCACTCTCTTCATCATGACGAAACAAAAAATGTCTGCTGAGGGTTATGTGGGGAGAGCTGGACGAGACCATGGAGAGGGGAGGGGCACAGAGACACTGCTGTAAAGTAGAGTAATCTGGCTGTTTGGGACAGTTAACACTCCTGTGAGTCACACGTAGAAACACAAATGACAATTAAATGACCACCACTGCTTTCAGACTCAAGTCAGGCACAAATAATATTTCAAAGTTTACTTCACATGCAGACTAGTTTGCTGACTTCCTTCCCCACTAAGCTCCCCCAAGCCTGAAACAAACCATTACCTTGACTAAACTTATAGATTTGTCAGGGCTTGAACATTGTCGGAAACATTCGGGATAATGTCAGTACACAACTCAAGAAAATATTAAGCAAAGGTCAAGTCATGTTTAGACATTTTTATGCACAAATCTTTAAGTGTACACAATAAAGCTCTAAAGTTAGACTTAACATTCAGTTTTGTCATGAGTCTATTTCATTTCATCTGGATTGTTAAAGGGGCAGTTCACTAATTTTACATGTCAGTATCATTTTACTAGTTATGGTGGATACAACTCAACCTGTGAAACCTAGCAAATGCTTCTAGAGAGCTTTGTTGAGCCTGAGAAAATACATTGTAATGATGATATAATGCTGTCATCAGGTATCATCATGTATCACAGACTACACAATTGCTGGACTGCCCCTTTAAGAATATTCATATCTTCATTCATGATGAATCAGCTTGTAAAATAGTATCCATCCAGTTGTTTCGATGGGTTTGTGATCATGTCTGGAAACGGAAAAAGTTCACTTTTACTGAGGAAATATGTGAGAGACAAGACAAAAAACAAGATATTACACTGAACAGCTGATGATCTATAATAATGAGAGAGGCAGAGCTGAAGCTATGATGTTAAATATATGCACGATTGACTAACTAATGTGTGAATTTGAATCACTTCTTCTATTTATGAGCTCCGGTATCATCTTGAGTTGTGTCCAGTCTGCATGATTTGCATTCTTCTATCTCCATCTAGTGGAGTTTCATTGTAAGCACAGTACCAGAGCAGAGGGAGCTGTTAGAGCTACAGTATTAGTGACCATGCAGTCAATAAGTGTTTGGGTTTTTTCCTTTTCTTTTTTCAAAACAATTTAAACAGATGCCCTGGACTGTTCTTTCACACAGTTACATCCAATTTAATCCTTTTACCTGTCTTACATCTATGATCGCTTGAACCTTTTGTAGACCTCATTACTGCGTGTGTAAAAGTGAAGAGACAGAAAATAGAAAATAAATCCAAGAAAGATAAATAAAAGAAAGGAAATATCTTGTCTTATATGTGATGTGGATAATGCATAAACATACCTAACCATCCATCTTTATTGTAGCCCAAACAAAAAGTCAGTCCCCTGTGTCTGCATCTTCAAAAAGCTGCCATTGGCACAATATCATATTTGTGTTATAACGTACTGTAACTCCTTTAAAATAACATACTGAAAAAAATAAGTGCAGCTTAAACAAACACCGTTGAGTAAAGATGGAGAGTTCAAACCACCTGCACACCCTCCAAAGCAGTCTTCCAATCCTGGCGATGTCACCATCACTTCAACTTAAAGAATATGTGACAGTGAAAATTGTGCAAAACCTTAACTTGAAGTCTGAAGATTCGCTGATACAAAAGAAACAGCACCCCACATGTTGTAGAATACACAGAGGATACTGTGTGATGCTGACTGCTGATGCTGATATGCAAAATATATTTTAGTTGCACTGAAAATGTTTTAGTTGTTAAATGAGAAGAAAAAAAAAGTCTATTTGTGGAACCTTTATTTCGTGGAACACAATTGGGTGACGATAACGTTATCCAAAAGATTTAAAAATTTGATTACTATTTGTCATCCAATCCAATGGAGTACACTACTAATTTCAAAAACGGCCATCTAGTTTGTATTCAGTAGCTGACTACATTTAATCCTACAAGTAATCCTATCCAACCACAAAGGGAGTCCCAAGAATAGTGATACTTTGCAAAGTTGATAAAACGCAGGAAATGTTGTCGAGGAGCAAACAAAACATTCAGAGCGCTAGAGCTGATCAAAATGAGTCCAGTGACATCATGAGTTTCACATTTACAGTTTTTTTATTGTAAAGGTGGTTTCTTAGAAAATAGTCACGTGATGCAGAGGCAAAGAAATAAAAGAAAGAGGCCTGAAAACAGAAAAGAGTGAAGGCAACCGAGTCAAGAAAACATCTACAGAAAATAGAACTTTGGTGATGACATTCTTCTTCAAACAGGAAACATAATCTAAAGTCATTCTAGAAAAAAGATTTTACACGTCACTCTCACCGTGGCGATACAACAAAAGCGCAATAAAAACAATACATGAGAATAAAGTGTGTCATAACCAAGGCCCCCGGTAACAGTCGACTGTATGTTGAGCTGTCCTACAGTTTGTGATGCTGTAGAAGAAAAAAAAACACTGCAGCGTTTCTCCACACAAACTCTTTCTGCAGCGGCCCACGCGTGAGACGTGGCGCCTTGAAGGCTGCGTCTGTTTTGCGGAGGCAGGCGGCCATTTAGCTATCTGTTCAAGACAACATCTACAGCAGAGAATAGCAGAATGTCCAACCAAACATGATCACACATGCTAAAAACAAGATCTTCTGACGGAGTGAGAGCTATCGCAGGTTCAATGCTACATCAGCTGAAACGACAGATAAACAGCAGTACAGTATATAAAGACTAATCGGAACAGTATAAAACATCTCCATTTAAATGTATCCGTTCTATTAGGGAAAGTGGTTTTTAGTACTTACACAGTCGTGTCATTTATAAGTGTTGGTTAGATAGTAGATATACAGTACATCCATACGTCTTTAGAGACTTGCTGTATGAGCATCTGTGTCTTGCAAAAATTCCTACATCTTCAGTTTAGTCTGTTTAATTTTATTTATTTTTTTTATCAATAAGTGACAGTTTTCAACATCAAATAGTCCATAATTGGTCCAAAAACAGTTTGTCTGGGATTTAAGAAGTACTACCATGGGGAACTGGGAATAATTTACTTCAATTCAGATTTTCGGATGTTATTCTTTAGTTTACGTGATGGTAAAACAGCGACATCCTCAGAAGCAAACTAGCTTTAACATGGGAAAAAATGCAACTTGGAGGCTTCGTCAGCGTTTGCTTCATTTTTGAAGTTGTGTGTGTCCCTCTCAACAGACTCATAATGTTTTAGCTGTGATCACTGTGTATGAAGTTTAGTTTTCCTTAAGACAATATTTTTCCCCAAAAAAAGACTTTTGTTCCCTGCCTTCAGGGCTAAAGTCAGGGAACAAAAGTCTTTTTTAACCTGTAAATACAACAGATTATAACATTGCCTGCAGTCTTGTCCTAAAAGATATCTGTGGTTATTTCAGGCAGATATAACTCGGATTCCTAAAAAAGGTAGACCCTGTGTAAAACACAAATAAAACAGAATGGGATAGTTTCTTATTCGTTTTTTAAATGTACACAATTGGAAACAGCACAAATTCAATGTTCAAATTTAATGTTTGACCTCATTAACTTCACTGCTCTTTGTAAATGATGCGCTTACTGCGATGGCGGCAACACGTTTCAAACAAGCAACAAAAGACTGGGAAAGTTGTGGAACGCTCCACAAAACACCTGTTTGGAACCTTCCACATAAACAGGTTCATTGGTACCAGGTGATGGTGTCATGATTGGGTATGGAAAGGCTCAGTCGTTTACAAGCAAGGACGGGGCGAGGTTCATCACTTTGTGAAACACAGGACTATATAAAAGCAGATTACTACATGGGCTCAGGAACATGATGGACTGCTTTCTGCTTTTATTTAGGTAATACACAGCGTCCCAGATTTGGAATATGGGTTGTATATGTTTAGTCATCCTGTGTGGGTATATGGGTACACTTTGCTTCGTTCACACTTATTCTTATTATCTAGAAGTTAAAGTGAATCATATAACAGTAGCAATGCAATATGAAGGCCGGACTGTGGCTTTGTTTGGAGAAGGTATCTTTGTGTCGGTACCAGGAGTACAAAAAGTCCAGACTCCTGTCTTTTTTTTGCTCAGACATTCACAGCAGATTAACGAGAATTAACGAGGATCCCAATTCCAACCCTCTTTCATACCCCAGGGGCCAAAGTTACTGAATAAACAGACAAGTATTGCATGTTTCGAGTGTTTATTTTTCTAAAGATTCCTGAATAGTGGATATTTTTGCAGGACACAGACGTTACTCTATAATACTTCCATTGTGGTCTAAAGTAAAAGACAGGCCTGTTAACTACATGCCTACGATGGCTTCACTAAACAGCACATTATCATCTTCTCCTTATTCCCTCCTGTGTCAAACTAACCCATCATCTTCACCTCCCTGTACACTAAAAGTTAATCCCCAGCATCATCTTTATCAAATAAACCCATATTTTCATCCTGTTGCTCCTCTGTAGCTCAGTAGTGCCCCCTAGCAGGCATGAACGTTACAGGCACGGATCTCTTTCCGGTCCTTACAGCTGGCCATCTGAGTGCCTTTGGCTCTTTTCTTCACCGTCATGAAACGCTCCTGGATCCCCCCTCCGCATGGTTTGGTACAGTCCGTCCAGCTGGTCCACGGCTGCATCCTGCAACCTGCTGGTACCGACAACAGACAGCAGCATCTCAACTCCGCTCCCTGGTAGCACCTTTAATATGGATGACAACAGATTATTTAAACCAACCTGCAGGCTGCTCCTCCACTGCTGAATCTCTTCCCTGTTTACCCCGTCTCCGTCTCTTTCCTCCTCCGCCTCCTCCGCCTCCTCCTCCTCCTCCTCTCTCCTCCTTTGTTTTCGTCCGGCACTTCCTGATCTTGCATTTCTTCCTCTGGATGGTCTCGGGACAAGCGCTGCCGCCAAACTGCGGCTCCAGTTTGACCATACGGGTCCGAATGGTGTGTCCTTTACCGCAGGACTTGTTGCACTCGGACCACTCGGACCACTCAGACACCATGCAGTCAACGGCTGCAAGGGAGAACAGAAGAAGGGGAGAACAGTTCAGTTCACAGTCTAAAGACCACAGTTTTAGCCGCAGCGTTTCAAATACTGCTCCATTAATACTACAACAAGCTCGGATCAAAAACAAAATGGGTCTTGAGGTAAATCATACAGTGGAACAGCTCAAGCTGAAAGACAGCAAACCAAAATGTTTCAAACCCGCCAGAAGTCAACAGATCGTCCATGAGTTAGATCATTGATCATTTAAGTGATTCACCGAGCGTTTTGATTCACCGAGCGTTTTGATTCTCCTCACGCTGCACATCAAACAGTGACTCATCTGGCAGACTTTGAGCCCAATTCTAAAATTAGTCGGGGGCAGCTGAAATGTAATCTAGCTTCATCGGCACAGTGTCTGCCCAGCTTGAGTGTGACTAAACAGATTCATTTATATTCCAATCACTAATTCTGTATCTGTCACTAAGGCCACATTCAGATCAACGGTGACCCTGCGTGTGAAGACGCAGGATTACAATGCTGGGTAGTCAGGCATAAAAATTGACACAGTGCGTTGCACAGCATCATTAACGCAGGGCTACTTTTCATCTGTATCTCAGTTCTCAGGCCCGCTCTACGGCCAGTGTTGTCAATCCTCTGCTCTACCTTCTACGAACTGCCACCTCATGACATACTGCTCTGCATATCACCAAGGTCAGAGGAGAAGAGAGGAGGGAACATACTAAATGATTGCTGAAACGCACCGTGGCTATAGGGGTTGGAAGGGCATGGGGCCAAATGATAATGGATATGAGGCTGGGCCACTGTTGACATCCAGATTTACAGAGGTGCTTTGTGCGGGTAAAAGGAAATAATGTTACTGCAATTGTAAACTGTTCTAAGTCCCATTATAACAGTATTTTTCTCACCCGAGTATCCATCAAGGTGAGCAACATACTTAGTTACATTCCGCCGCTGTTAGAAATGATGGTGAGGAAATGAAAAGAGGCATGTTTGTCCTTACGGCACTCGGGCAGCATGCACTTCTCCGTCTGCTCCAGCTCCTCGGTGCACTCCGCGGGATCAGACTTCAGCATCCTCTGACGTGTTCGTATGCCCCGCCCACATGTCACGCTGCACGCGCTCCAGTCGGACCAGGGCGACATCATGCACGGGATGGTATCTGCAGAGGCACACGAACACAAGTGTACAAACACACATGTGACAGTGAGCGCTGATTATCAGCCGGAGCTGTCGGTTAGTTCTGCGCTTTACGTGATAAAACACACTGATGATTATTTATCTAACCTGATTCACACTAAACTCATCTGTTTGCTTACTCATCACAGTGAACTGATCTGAACTTAAGTACTTAGTAATAAACTAATGATGTAAGCGTAAGTGATGAAACTGCAGTACCACGGAAATAAAAGGAAATGAATATTTGATTACTCACGACATTCCGGCATCATGCATTTCTCCACCTCAGCCACCTCAGTCTTACACATGGACCCGTCTATAGGCGGCATCTTCACCATGCGCTCGCGTCTCCTCATTCCCAGCCCACAGGTGGCGCTGCAAGGGTCCCACTCGCCCCACTCAGTCACCACACAGCTGCTGGGTGCTGTGGGGAGGACAAAATCACAGCAACACAATACATACGTATGTTATTTTGTTCTCATCCAAGTTCCACCACAAAGACATTCACTGGTGGCTGGACCAGTTACGTCAAATGAGAGAACGATCATCTACGTTATCATTTATCTTCTTTAATTTTACGGAATGGGTCATTTTTCATTGTATCATGGCTCAAATTAAGAGACAACGACTGAAAATGATAAACGCCCTGTTATGTTATGCCCTTTCATACTGTATTGTGTAATATGATATTGTTTTGATTTCTGCACATTTTACCTACTTTTTATATACTGCTGTGTATGCTTTGTATATAAACTCTTAATCGTGTAATTACGTTTTGTAGTGTAGGGGTATCAGTAAAGGACTGTATCAACTACAAAATCTTGGGGAAAGTAAGAAGTAAAATATTTAGGGTAAATGTACTTATTTTCTATGACTGAGCCAGAATACGGAAAATACTGTTTGAATTCTAGTAACTAGAAAATTGTAACTGAATAAACTCAAAGTCGCTCATAGCACACCAGCACACCAAAAGCACACTTTTGAACATGACTCACGATGATGCAACTGCAGAGTTTTTTACATTTCGTCATACAGCTGAATGCAATGAAACTGTGAGGCTGACACAAATTAAAGGCACTGCTGATTAAGATACATTGTGAAAAAAATGACCATTGAGTGAGAAACAGTTGGTGAATTCAAAAATCTAATTTTAACTTTGTAACATTGACACACATGCACAAACTCACACAGCCGGGCAAAAAGAAAGACTCACAGCATTCATCATTGACCACACACTTCTCCGTCTCCTCGGTGTTGAGCTGGCAGAGCGAGCCGTCCTCAGGATACTGTTTGACGTATCGCTCTCTGGACCTCATCCCCATCCCACAGGACACACTGCAGGCCGACCAGCTGATCCACTCCGACATCATACACGTCGATGGCTCTGTTCACCAGGAATAGAATAAAAAACACAACAACGAGGCCGATCATACAACAGATACTGTTATAAGACAGGACTAGACATTTTTTTTAATGTATCACTGAAATTACATAATGGAAAAGGTAAGTTTTTTTAAAAAGCGAAGTTGTATGATGCAGAGGTTTTCTACCTGGAAATTATTGTCAACAAACATTGTGATTGGTTCTGTGGGCCTCAGATAAATACACAGTGCAGGTTTGAAAGGTCTGCTTTTTGTGGTTGGAAAATTGTCATCGTTGAAGAATTCAAGAAAAAAAAAACAAGACATGGTGTCCTTATGACAGAATGATAACCCTGTAACCCTGGATTACAGTCAAAGTAATGCTTTAGGGAGACGTTTCAATAGTTGCTATTTTGTGAAGAATCAAAGACTGTGTTCTTTTTTAAAAAATATTTTATTTTGCTTCTTGTGGATTCAACACTGAGAAATCGTTCGAGTGCATTTGTGCTTTTCGTTCTCTGTTTCTGTCGGATCAAGACGAACTGTTGAGTCACGTTGCACTTTGTTTAGCAGCTGCTGTTTAATTTCAAACTTTTTAGCCCCTTTGAATGTTTAAAGCTGTGTTTCATAATTATTTTATTAAACACTCTGTAAGCCCGCAGGCCACTGCAGTGATTTAATGATATTTCTATAGCTAAATACTTGAGGGAGAAGATTTTGATTATTAAAGCAGCTGCTGGTGTTTTAGCACTCTGACTGAGGTGGGCTGTATTTGATCTGCAGGCTGACCATAACCACAGGTTTATAAATATATATTAAGCTGAGGAAGCTCAGGTCCTTTGGAGTCCAGGGGGCACTCCTGTGGACTTTCTATGACTCTGTGGTGGCATCAGCCATTTTCTATGGAGTAGTCTGCTGGAGCAGCAGCATCTCGGCAGCAGATGGGAAGAAACTTGATTCAGAAAGAAGGCCAGCTCCATCCTGGGATGCCCTCTTGACCCAGTGCAGGTGGTGGGAGAGAGCAGGATGATGGACAAGCTGGTGAAGGAGTCCCACCCCTTGCAGGACACCATCACAGCACTGGGCAGCTCCTCCAGCGAATACACTGATACGCTTCAAGTGTGTGAAGGAGAGGTATCGCAGGTCCTTCCTCCCTGCTGCTGTCAGACTGTACAACCAGCACTGCTCCTGGTAGACCTCACTGTTCACTGTGCAATACAAACTCTATACATAACTGATTACTCATTTTGGTTTGCACTAACTGGGCAATTTTCATACTTCTATGTGTTATTTATTAAAAACAATACACTGCCCACACTGTTTATACTTACACTGTTTATATTTGTACATATTATGTATATACGATTCTATTTCTGCTCTAGCTCTTCTTCTTACCTTTTTATTATATTGTTTATTTTTTACTGTTATTATTGAACTGTCCTATGACTCACCAAATTTCCCCTTTTTGCGGGACTAATACAGGGGTTTCTGATTTCTGATTTCGAAATAATATATTCAATGTGGATTCTCTAATCTCTGAACTGTAATACAAACAAAGGAGTGCCTACAATCCTGGATTTCCCTAAATATCGAGCTAAGTGTTAAGTGAAAGAAACACTTTGAACCGCCATCATGAGAGGCCACCGACTCAATGATTACTGACCAGTCTGTGCTATGATCTGAGTACAACGGTGCAACGGTATGGAGCTAAAAAAAATGACTTATTTGTCAATGAAAATGTATGTTTTTTTTATTAAGGACATACAATAATGAAGGAAGGAAGATTACTATTTCAGGCTTCTACCTTTAAAATATGTATTTGTTTTTATTTATTTATCACATCATTTATTTATTTATTTATTTTTTTTAATTAATCGATGAAAACGTCATGTAGGACGATTTGGAAACTAATGCAGTGTCGAGTTTTGAAAGCATTAATGTAACACTTTGCCAAATCCAGGAATGAACCAGCATCTTCAGATGTTAAGTCTAACACCCTCTCAACTGAGCTGTTTTGGCTACACTAAGTGCTGAAGAGCCCTTCAAAAAGGAGGATGCCTGACACGGACCCTTGAACCCAGTTCTTCCAGTCACACGATTCTCCCTTCACGCCACACTCTCCACCAGCGGCTGGGACTTCAGCCGTTAAGTGACCTCAAAGTTGAAGGTGCCGTTTTGAAAAAGCTCCTCCTCAGAAAGTGCCTCGGCTCTCTTTTAATAAGGCGAGTTGCCTGAGGGACAATTCTATTCACAGCATGCGCCTGAGGGAGTGAGAGTCAATATGTATGACCGGCTGAAAGTGAACCGCAGCTTCTCAGGCTTAACAAGGCTCCGCTCTGGTGTCTTTTATCATTATTAGCCAGCATGGCACTTCAAGATCTCCCTATTCTTCACTTTACAGAGAGTCACTGTACAAGTCTGACAGCCCTTTGCTGCTGTTTCCTTCAAACACCTCCTCTGACAGTGTTGTCCTGCTGCAGATAGTATATTAAGGTCCAACACACCCCTTCTTCCTACCTCTTCCTACATAGCCCTTCCGCTCCGTTTTGTGCCTTCACGCCGAGGGGCACGATTTGATTGATTCTTGTTGGGACAGTGTGGTAGTAGGGCACAGCGGTCCTTTCTTTATAACAAAAAACAAGTGTGACTAATTTGCTGATGTCATGGCAGCATTCCACTCTTATTGGTGATTTTTGTATGACAGTCCTGCATTTTGACGTACAGTATCTCACAAAAGTGAGTACACCCCTCACATTTTTGTAAATATTTTATTATATCTTTTCATGGGACAACACTGAATAAATGACACTTGAATGATACAATGTAAAGTAGTCAGTGTGCAGCTTGTATAACAGTGTAAATGTGCTGTCCCTTCAAAATAACTCAACACACAGCCAATAATGTCTAAACCGCTGGCAACAAAAGTGAGTACACCCCTAAGGGAAAATGTTCAAATTGCTCTACATAAAGATGGCCTAGGCTATAAGAAGATTGCCAACACCCTGAAACTGAGCTGCAGCACGTGGCCAAGACCATACAGCAGTTTAACAGGACAGGTTCCACTCAGAACAGGCCTCGCCATGGTCAACCAAAGAAGTTGAGTGCACGTGCTCAGCGTCCACTCCAGAGGTTGTCTTTGGAAAATAGACGTATGAGTGCTGCCAGCATTGCTGCAGAGGTTGAAGGGGGGGGGTTCGAAACCTGGTTTCGTCACTACAAACATTTCATGAGCTGGCTCGACTTCCCATGGAAAAAATCCAGTTTTGGTTGCTACGAACACAGCTGAAAATGTTCCTGCCTTACTGTGAAATCTCTATGATTTTAGTCACCACAAACACAGCTAGAAATATCCTAAGGTCTCCTAAAAACATCCGGTTTTGGTGGCACAAAAAGGCTGAAGTGAATAATATCCACACACACAAAGGCTGAAACGCAAGGTGAGGTAAATGGCAAATGGCAGTGTGATAACACCAGGATCGCCACGGCAACGTAAAAGAACTCCCAGCACACAGTAAATGTCCGATCTCACCTGTTTACGTAAATGCCATTGGCGACCACAGGTGACGTATGAGGGTCTTTCACAGGGCAGATATCTACCAATACCCCTTGTAACTCTGTCCTCAGGGGCAAGGGAGCACGTGGAAAAGAGGAGTGAGGGCAAAAATTGCGGCTGGCTGTGGCTCAGCGGTAGAGCCAGCCAGCTTGTTATCGGAAGGCTGCTGGTTCAATTCCCCTGGTCTGTGTCCCTGGGCAAGATACTGAACCCCAAACTGCGCCTGACGTGCTGGTCGGCACCTTGCATGGCAGCCACCGCCATCAGTGTATGAACATATGTATGAATTACTGTAAGTCGCTTTGGACAAAAGCGTCTGCTAAATGCCCTAAAATGTAAATTGGAAATGAGATTGAGCAATTGTGCACAAATTATTTATAAATGGTAGATGAACTTTGAGCAACTTGGCATGGATTTTTCTTTGACTCACACTTGACTCCCTTACACTCTGCCTTCCAACAAACTGAGATCAGCATTGCTTACCGCCTATGGCCTAATAAAGCAGAACTAAGCGAATCATTAATAAAAGATGCAGGTATCTCCAGCTCGGAAGAGGCCTCCTGAGAGCCAAAGTGTTTCCCAGGAATATTAATCATCCCGGGCGT
Source organism: Spondyliosoma cantharus (assembly GCA_900302685.1). Taxonomy (NCBI): domain Eukaryota; kingdom Metazoa; phylum Chordata; class Actinopteri; order Spariformes; family Sparidae; genus Spondyliosoma; species Spondyliosoma cantharus. The sequence continues at coordinate 30,045 of OMLP01010109.1, read as the reverse complement.
CGGTCCCTGCTCAGCCCCACCATGAACCCTGCAATTATCAATCTCCCACCTCACGCTAACGGAGCGCTAAATGAAAACAAAGGAGAGGTGCCCAGGAACAAAATGCTATCCATGTTGCTGTCTGATAATCGATAAGAGGAGCATTGAAGGCTGGGAGTGCGTGTGTGTGCATGCGCGTGTGTGTGTGTGCGCGCGATTGTGTGTGTGTGTGTGTGTGTGTGAAGCTGTCTCAGCCTTGAGCAGCCTGAGAGCTCCACTCCTCTGATAGCTGGTAGACATGCTGGGAGAGAAGGAAGAGTGAGGAGGGCGAAGACAGACGCTGACTGTGCAGCCTCGCAGCATTTGTTCCAAACTGACAACTTCACTGGAAATTGGACGAAAGAAAAACTCCTGGGGTTTCATGCTTGTGTTTGTTGCGGATTTGCAGCGCAGCAAAAGAGCATCAAACTGTCGACTTCGATGAAAACCAGAGAGAGAACCTTCCCCTTTGACAACAGCCACGATAAACTGGGAGAAAAGTTCATGCTAATTTGCTTAAAACACATCTGTCAGCTGTTTGATACTTGGATTACCGTGAACCACGAATCTCCGCTTTGTTAAACACGCCAGTGCCTTTGCATCTTCACTTTGTTTCCACAGCTTAATGAGATTCCTGAACGTACACGATCCTCCTGTTGTCCCTGTTATCTTTAACAACAACGATGAAGGCATGCTGCGCCGATTTCTTTCAGTCAAAGGCAAACAACATCAAATCCTGGTTTAAGCAGCCTGGTTGCAGGAGGACGCTCAGCATCCACAGCTAATCCACTTAATCTGTTATGTATCAGCGAAATAATTAAGGTTTCCAATCACCAATGCTTACACTGTGTAATTAGGGATTTACTGTATTTTGTGGCATATTCTCTTGATGTAGCCATAACAGATTCAGATCTGTGTGGCCTTCACAGGCAGCCTCTGCTTTCACAGTTTACAGATTCTCCTTTTAATCACAGGGCTGCCATCTGCTTCTTCTGTTTCACCTGTTTTCTTCAAACACTGTGTAATCCCCTACAACAATAACCCCTACTGTCATGCAATGGCTGCACAATTAAATTTCTGGATAAAATAATCCCACCGGGCCGTGAAATATAAATGAGGCCGCAGCTTTGTTTTTTCTCCAGATTCCATCAATTTAAGCCAGAATGAACCACCCACGGTCACTGACTCTGTATAGTCAGGATGAGATAAACATCTAAACTTTAATCTGCTTATTATTTTGAGGGTTCACTGATTGCCCCGACTCTGAAAGGATTACAGCAAAAGAAATGCTTGTTTTTGTTTGCGTGACGCAGGATCACTGTGTTGATATTTAGGCAATACATTTTTATTCTATTTTCTGGAGTTCAAAGAAATGTACTGACTAGATAAGCAGGTTGCATAGCTTTGCCAGAGTTCAACAAGTTCAGAGGTTAACCCTGAACAGTGAGTATATGTATGTAAGGATGTGTCGGTGTCTGATATACAGTGTTGTAAAACTTCCCCAAAGTAACATTTAAAGGGGCACTATGTAGTTTGGATAAGACATTCAAATTCAGATTTTTAGTATTAACAATATCAATGAGGAAATTATACAAAAATCAGAAATATGTATTTTTTCCATGACTGAATAAACAAGCTATTCTCATAGAAAAATAAGGTCCCAGAACATTAATTGAAGCTGTACAGGTGGCAGGGTCCGCCACATAAAAACAAAGTAAAACAGTATGAAACTGTGTTGTCCTTTAAGGCCAGTTTGTTTATTCAGTTTATTCAGTCCTGAAAACAAAGAAAGATTGTTTATTTAGTTTGTTAAGGCATAAAAAAGTAGCCAATGATTGAAACTTCTGATTGCAATGTCTTTCCCAAAACTACACAGTGCACCTTTAAGTAAAAGTAAAGATATGGTGTTAAATATTACTTTAGTAAGTGAAAGACACCCATACCAACAGTAGGCTACTCCAGTCTTAAATTATGGTTTGATAACCAATAACAGACAAAGGGTGAGTGATAACAAAAAACAAACACAAATGCTTTGTCTGTGCTCATCTGGTATGTACCAAATGTGGTGCCAAAAGAGTCAAAAAGAGGTTTTTAAAAATGTTTTAAAATTGCAAGAAATATCGTCGGGATCAAATTCAAGTGGACTCCAAGGAACCCACTGAGCAAAATCTTTCTTTTATTCCAAATGGTTCATGAGTTATCAGCCAAAATGTAAAATACCTAATAACTGACCTATGTTTAACATATGCCTGTGGGGCACCTGTGTGTCAAGCATGATTAGCGGAGCACTTATAGTTTATGAGATTTTCATGAATGAAAGCTGTATTGAGATATACTGTTTCCACTCTCCCAACCTGAATATTGCAAGTAGAAGAACGGATCATCTGAGGATTAAGCCTGTTTGTATTGCAGTGAATGAGAGCTTGACAGTGAGTTGTCTATCCATTATGATTTAAATCTGACATATACAGTAAACCCTCAACTGAGTCAGATGTTGACACTGTGAGAGAGAAAAGGCTTGTGGCTACACTTTAATACTTGTTCTGTGCTCATGGAGAGAAATCTGCACGACTTACAGCATTATAGAAATACTTTACTGGTCTCCAAACACCAGCGCTCTACACTCTGGCCGGTCATGTGACGCACTGGTGGAAGATCGAAGAAGCTGTTAAACCCTTCACTTTGTGGTTAAAAGTCTCCTAAATTAAACATATTTAGCAAGAGCACAGGACAACATTGAAAAGATCAAAGTTTTGTTAACAGCTTCATAATTAACCTCACCTCAGTACGCATGTAAAATTGACTGAGATAGTCGAGTCTCTACTGCTAAAGGACGCCATTCACTTTGAAATTCATCAAACAAAAAGTTTTGCAGGTTTTAGTAACATCACACGTCATCACACATCAGCACTTATAATGCGTCAAAAAAGGGAAGAAGAAAATTGAATAATAAAGATGAAGAGAAGAGAAGTGTTGTAGCTTGTCTATGATCACACTGATAATAAAGATTCAAATAACGAGAGTGTGAACACATCCACTCTTTTCTTTCTCATCCTTAGGGCCCGTGGCCACAATGCCGTTTTTTTGCGGGCAGAAAAGCGCTGAGATGAAGCGAGAAAAAACACTGCACGTGTGTCTTGTCCCTACGACGACAATATCCCGGCCATCGCCGCTGTATGATCGACAGCGCCTCTTTGTGGTTCATGTTTGTTCGTGTATCAGTTTGTTTTTCATTTGACACCAGAGTGAGGAGGATGTGGGTGCACGAAAAGATCTTTGGGTGACAAAAATACAGTGAATATTATCGGCTAGGCCAGAAAAAAGAGCGGCGCTGATGTCACCAGCACCTTTCTGAAAAGTCAAGGTTCTGGTCACTCCCCTCACTCATACCTTACTCATAATTTCTTGCTGGCATTGTTAGGGCGCTGTATATTCAGCTGATCCAGTAGCACAGCGACACATCTACACTGTTAGCCCATCATCCTGCTGCTGTCTATGTCAATATGATTCTCTCTCTGCCTTTAATACGTTCATGCTGCATCTGTACTTAACTTTCTTCATTAGTCAGCTGCCCCATCACCAGTGTCTGGGGAATTATCTGTCTGCTTCTCAGGGCGGACGACCGCTGATAACAAAATCTCCCGTACAGTTAAAGACTTTCTGTCAAGACTTAATTATCACACTGTCATGAGAAACAATAATCTCGACTTCAGTCACCTGATTGAAATATCAGTTCAATAGAAATCCCGTTATCAGCTAAAACAAGATCACTGATTGAACATGGCGTGAAAAATCCAGAACTTTCAAAGCTCCTTTACCTATGTCGTTTCTGTAAATAAAAAATAAATAAAAAACAGGCTTACTTATAAAGTAGTGGCCGCTTAATCATTTTGCACTGAACGAACAGAAAGGTAAACAGTCCTGCTGCTACACTTGAATGAGACCCCTTGTTAGGTATCTTCATGATGTGTCTGTCAGTTCATCCTCACGTTCTCTCGTGCTGTATCTAAGGTGTTTTCACTGTCTGAACCATGTCTCACTGATTTTCTGTCCCCTTCTAAGGTGTTCGCCTCTCTCAATGACTGTTTCAACCTGACTCTAGTCCCTCACCCTCTGTGCGTTGGATGTAACAGCGCTGCCATTTTCAATTTTACAAAGATGTTACATTTCAGACGTACCCTGTGTTCCAATACCCACACTACCATACTATTCAGCATACCAGATGAATATCTAGTGTGTCCCAATGTGAAGTATGTGAAATGCAATATGCCAAACATACCAGGACGTCCTACATCCAGTCGCATTTTGCAGGATGCAAGCCAGCAGGCTTTACTGCCTATTCTGACCCACAAGATGCATCTCATATCTCAAACAGCTTAAAAATATATTGCATGTGTCCAAATACACAATTTACAGTGCAGTTTGACTGTTCATTGACTAAAAAAGGGGCCATATATCCTTAGTAAATCTCCCCATGAGTTAGTGTTTTTCAATCCTTTTTGTCTGATCTAAATTACTTTCTCTCCTGTGTTTATGACTTGAGCACTGGTGGAAAAACAGGTTTTGCCAAGATAATCTTTCTAAGTTACTGAGCTGTGAATTTTTTTTCAGGGTAAAAAAAAAAAAAAAAAAACGCTCATAAAAAAAATGTGTCACACACAGGAGAGAAAACAATTTAGATTCAACTTAGAAAATAGATCACTGCTATTACGCTGCTACAATACACCTGATTAAATGTTCAGCTCGCCATCAACAGAAACATCTTAAATAAAACAAGAAACAAAAAAAAAAGGAAAAAAAAAAAAAGAAGCTAAACGTGAACACCAGCATGTGAGCATCCCAACATTCTTACAGCAACACATTCAGGAAGCTGATGGTGTTCCTCATGTCACCATTTTCATTCTACTGGATTAGCATGTTAACAATTGCTAATTAACACTAAACACAAAATACAGCTTAGGCTGTAAGAAAATTCAAACCAGTGTATTAGACTCACTCATCCTGTGGAGAACAGGACTGTCTGAACCAAACTGCGTGGTAATCCCTGCAATAGTTGTCATGAAAATTCAATCTGGACCAAAATGGTGAACATGGCTCAGAGCACCAGCATTAGTGTGGCTCAAAAGTGTAACTCATAAGCCATATTTATGTTCCCAGCACGTTTTGAAATATTTCTGCTTGTTGACAGCAGCCTAAGGTAGCTGCTGGACTTAAATCAATTTGGAAAAAAATGCCATGCTCCAGGTTTTTATGTCCGTTAATGCCCTTTGGTGAGATACGACTTCCTTTTTGGCCCTGCTCGGAGCGAATTAAAAAGCAGTTACACTCACTGTAATGAGGGAAATGAAGAATGATTTGCTCTCCCACTCTGGCTTTGTTACTGGAAGTGCTTCCAAACGGTCAAATAAAGGTTAGTTATTGAAGGAAAACTGGCTGAGGATTCTTGTTCTCTTCCAAATCCTCCATTAATTATATCTATATGGCTCTAGAGCCTCTTCCTAGTACAAGCACCGACGACCACTTACAGCCAGTACAGTGGAGAGTCTCGCTCAAGGAAGTCCCTACCGACATTTTCCAGTGGGAGCAGGTGAATAACTCTCATACCTTTTAAGCAGCTACTGCACCGCGTATCTGTGTGTGCCTGTACATGTGTGTGTTTTTTACCCTCAATGCTGCATCCCGGCCCCATGCAGGGCTGGAAGTCTTGAGTATGCGGACACGGCACGCTGAGGTCCAGCTGGGCCTTCAGCATCCTCTGCCTCATCCGGCGGCCCTTCTCACATGTGGCGCTGCTGCATGCCGACCAGGGAGACCAGCCCGAGTAGATACAAGTCTCCGGTGTGTCGTCTGGGAGAGAAACACACAGGGATGTTCAGTGATTGGAGGAGATACCGAAGAAAAAGAGGCATTCTAATACTCTTACATTTAAATCGCATCTTTATCGCTAGTTAAATCAGCTTTTCAAGACTTTTCCTTTTCCTATCTTCATTCCAGTACAGCCGCTGAGCTGATTTGTCACATTTAAGGGGAGGGCAGGGGATTGGGGACTGAGCTGACGCTGATTATTTAACATGGTATCCAAAAGGTGATTACTGCAGGTACTGAACCACAAGAGGCCACGGAGTGACATCTGAAGAGGGGAAGGAAGGAGCGGAGGGATGGAGTTGGGGAGAAAAGGAAGAGTGTGATTTGTGAACGTCTTGTCCAATTATCAGCGGGAGCAGAGCTACAAGAAGCAGCAGGGGTACCGGCTTCAATTAATAATGCTCTCTTGGGGGTTCAGAGAGGCAGAACAAATGAGAGGAGAGGAAAGAGAGAATGTACCACCGGGCCTCAGGGACAAACCTGAGTGGGTCCAATTCTCTGGGATAACGCGTAATGACAGAGGAGAATGAGGGGAGAGAGGATCTGGAGATGTAGAGGAGGAAGGTAAGAGGACAGTCGGGCTGATCTGTAAGTGAAAGAAGCAGAGCTCAGAGTGGAACGAGGGGACCAGCCGGAATAGATACTCACCTCTGTAGTGCCATCTCACACAGAGAAGAGGGGGAATGAGGGAGAATGAGGGGACAGATAGAGTAAGAGCGGAGGAGGAAAGGAGGAGGGGAAGAAGCAAATGGTCTATGACTGACTGAGGAGGACATTTATTAGGCGGCGGGAGATCCTTGTTAGGAATTCTGCTGCGTCTGCAGAATCCTGTACCCTACCCGAGGCCACTTACAGTAAAAAGAAGCACAAAGCATCCATGCACATCGCCAACATCGTTATGCACCCGTCTGTCCTGTTTAGGCGGCATGCAGGTCGACAAAGAGGTAGAGAACATCTGTAACTCTGGTGATCCCTCATCAACAGTCTTCATACCTGACAACATATCTGTTCAGAAATCTAAGTGCCTAAATTGCCTAACCTCAATTTAGGCAAAATATGGATATACTATTCATTTAATTTGCTTGATATGTTTGGGGGAATTGTAATTGCTGCCTTTTGTTTCCATTTGCATTCATCTGCATCAAGATAATAAGGAGGGTTGGGTTCCGTGTTCAGTGTGGTTTAAGATAAAACACTTGGTAAGTTTAGGGAAAGTTCAAGTCAAGTTTCGAAAAAGTAAACATGTTCCGTCATGGGCTTAAAATCAGTGTATGATTAAGCATAGATTATGGTCGAAGCGTAAAGATATAGTTAAACATGAAGCTGAAGCCAGGAGGCAGATAGCCTAGCTTAGCATAAACATTTTATACAGAGTTATATGCTGGACCAAGTTTTCAGTGAACAGCAGCTGGGTGTTGAGGCCTGCTGGAACTTCCAGTGACTGCAAGACTCCCAGAAGTCATTGCCTTTAACCACCATTAAAAATGAACAGAGTCAATACATTTTTGTTTAAAGATACAGGTATCTAAAGTAGGTAGTAAGGAGTTACTTTTGCATTACTCAAAAATAGAAACCCCTTTTCAATTCTTTGTGCACGTTGTGGCTTATACCGTCCACAATAGTAACATGAATGACAGAGTTGCGAGCTAAAATTCAGGTTACGAGCCAGCTTCAGATACCCCACTGCTAAGTCGGCGCATCGAACGCCACAGTGAACGCCGTAACATCCCCCCAGCATCCCGTGTCTCACTCGTTGTGCGTCTGGAGCTCCACACTGCCCCCTATCAGTGCGGCACGGTACTTTCTGCCTCACCCTGTGCATTTTCACTGCACATTTATGGCCGATCGGAAAGACTAAATATGTCACACACATTCATTAAATATATTAGACAGACTGTGGAACGTCAGAATGTATAGTACGTGTGTAATCAAACATGTATAATGACGATGTAAAGAGAGACAGCGATGGGCATGCGCCAACTGCCTGCGTCAGTCAGTGTGTGTGGCACAGCGCCGTCAGAGGTGAGGCACGGCTCATCGCTGCCTCACCTCGCCGTTCTCTCATGTATTTGAACAGGAAATGCGTAAATTTAGCGATTTTGACCACAGAAATGTTGAAATCATACAGAAAACTATATTTTCTGCAGGTCACTGACCCGACAGAAAGCAGCAGCAGACTAATGGAATGGAAAAAGGTGGACATTTTGAAGACACATTCAAAAGTTTGTTGTTGCACGTAAATGTAATTTTTAGGACAGAGGATTGTTAAAATCCTAAATGTTTTGTCCTGTGACACCTCAAATGTGAGAGAGAAAGAGAACCAGACAGAAACATCAGCTTGATGTGTCTCATATGCTGTACTGCTGAAACATTATGGTCCAGAGTGACAGGATCTGTGATGCATGACAGAATATAAAGTATGTTAGATAAAGACAGGACCTGCTCCAGACGCAGCTGTGTTGCTCTGCAGCTGTGGGTCGGCTCACCTCCTCACAGCAGGGAGGAGACAAAGCCCAGACAGATGTGTAATCTGACAACCTGACCCGAGCCCATCTGAGACTCTGCTCAGACCAGTTGTGTCTGTAATGAGCTACGTGTGTGTCCTTGAGCATCATCAGACACTGAATCCCCACAGTGTCTGTTCAGTTCATAGTTGCAGTGAGTGTTTTGCAAACAGAGTGAACTGATGAAGCAGTCAAGTTCAAAACAAAACGAAACAGTGAGAAATGTAACATCATGTAATGACAGGGGTTGAATCCTTATTATAAACTTATTATATCTTAACACTCGGTCTTTCCCTGATAACGATAATCAAGAAAGTGTGTTGTGCGTGTGTGTGCATTTACTGTACCTTCATCCTTCTCCTCCTGTCCAATATCAGCAACGATGTCATCTATGGTGTCTGGGACCACATTACACTGCTCTCCCTGCACACACAAGGACAATTTGGGTCACACACTAACACAAACACACACACACACACACATACACACACACACACACACCAAAAAATGCATCCAAAGATTCTCTCACAAGACGAAACAGTCTTTGAGCTGGAAACTTCATTTTTTTACCTTAAAAGCAGTAGTTTGGCTATTGACCGGTATTCTGGCCCAATGTTGGCCTATCACAAATAATCTGTTTCATATATCGAGCCAATATGAGAGGTTTTTCAGAGGGAATATAATACAGGAAATAAAGATGCTTGGGGTAATTTCTAACTGTTAAGATCCTTGTGAAGCTTACTGTTTCACTGCACTGATGTCATTTTAGACAACAAAGTTAACTGGTAAACAGTAAAGTATCCTGCCTTTACTACGTGTCTTTGTCACAATTGTTTGAGAGATCAATGCAAAAAAAGCCGATAAATTGATATCATAGTTTGCACAAACTTTTACTCTGCTCCAAAAATCATGTATTGGTCGCTATACTGTGGATGTGGTTTTACACAAGTTTTCTGTATGAACATAGTCACAGTACGGCCAAATGATTTGGGGAAAATCTACTGTAAAACCATTACGATGGGAATTTAATTGGCCTATATTTGTATTACATACAGTAATTAACATAGGTTAACGACATAGTCATGTTGTTTCAACATGAGAACAGTCAGACACAGGGATGCAGTTGCTTGGTGTTGAGAGCCTGCAAGGTTCTTTTATTCCACTTTTATAGAAAAAATACTTGGACATCCATTTAGTAAGACATTATATGTACATAGTATTAAATTCAAAGTTGCTCAGTAATACTCACATAATCATGGCTTGTTTGGCAAGAATCAACATTAAAAAGTAATTAGCTGCAGCTTCCAACAGTTCTCATGTAAGTTATAATTAAAATTGCAGCACTCATGATTTGAAAGTATAAAAACTAAAACATATTAAATCTTTAGAAGAGGGCTGCTCGAAAAGATTTGGTTAAAAAGGCGTCGTTTTGACAAAACATTGTGTTGTGTAAGCTGTCCTTTTTTTCTCAATCATGCATGTCTTCTACTTATTTAAGAATTTGAGTGAAAATTCTGACAGCAAGTAGAAACGCAGAATTTATAGAGTTACTTATGTAGGTTATTGTTAGTGATGCTAAACTGTGGTTTTCCAATTAATACAACATTTTAAGTACTTGTAGTCCAGTTCCAAAAGAATTCAAAAAGTAGGTTACAGCTGCTTTGGCTTGACCGTTTTTGTAAATTGCTAGTCCGAGGAACTTTCTTGTGAAAATGCTTTTTTCTTTGGTAACTAAACACTCTCTATACATACCTGTTCCAACTGACCACAACTCTACCAATGTAAGATGATTTCTGAAAAGTTTTATTCTACACATAAGTGTACACGGCCACAGTTTTACATACAACATTGTACCTTTCTAGCGATGCGTTCCACCACCAGCCTGGCTACAGGCATGATTGCCCCTCCCTCAGGGTCGTAGAACGGGCTCTGGGGGTGGTCCAAACTGGTCAAGGGTCGGATCTTCTCCTGAGGAATGGTGGGCTTGTTTGGTGACTGAAAGAGGCCAAAAAGGAGAGGTTAGTGAGCAGGTTGAATATTTAGGATTCAAACAATGGATCAAATGACTATGTGTTGTGTAAAATGTATAATTTGATGATAAACCCACAAATAATTATCACCCAATAGCTGTTTCCCTTCAGCTCTATGGAGTATTTTTAGCGTCTTTCAGCTCATTGTTTTGGTTTTAAAGCTAATTTTTCACTACTTGCCCAGTACCAAATAAATAATGGTCTGAAAAGATATCGGTGGAGACCAAAACAAAGATTAAACCAAAATGGTGTGTAGATTTGATTTATGTTCATCAAGCGGACAGGAACACAACTTAAAATGAAGGCTAATGTTGCTCCAAGTCCGCCTGATGTTTTTAAAAGCCACTGTTTGCTAACAAATTCATCATCCACAGCTTTATAATGTGCTCTGCTAAAAGTGTCAGTGCTGTGTTTACAGCTGGTTGCGTTGCCCCTCAGTGGCCCGAGTAACAGGTGTAAAAGTGATGTCTGTGGAACATTGTGAACCTTCAGTAACCTGGCTTGATAAAAAAAATATCCAAGAAAAGTAAAACAGTTTGTGGACATGAATTTAACACCTAGAAGAAGCCACACCTGCTGCACTCAGCATCATCACAGAAGGTTTTTAGCTCTACAAGGTCCTTTCACTTTCACTCTCATCTCCCTCAGTAGATACGGTTTGAGTTTTCAATGTCAATCTAAAGGTGAATTAGCTCCGACGGCTCTTTAATGATCTGAGGGAAATGGACGTGCCCAAATAAGATGCTACAGGTGACGATTGGGTCATGATTTGAAGGGGAACTATTCCCACCCTCCCACATTAGCATTATTACGCACGGATATTGTCCTGGAGGAAAACATCTGCTCTTGTACACCGAGTATCCAATGTGCCTGAGGGAAGAGAGTCTGAGTCTTCCTCCGAGGAATGGTTAGAGTAATCAAAGTTAAACAGCTAAAATTCAGGGCATGGGAATTAATTGTGGGACAAGAATACTAATCCAATAGCAGCACATAGTGTGTGCATGTCTGTGAAACAGGCTTTTAAAAAGAGAACAACATGATTTCTCTTGAGGGAAGGAACAGTAGAGTGGCATGAATTTATGCATGCAAATTAGAGTTAATAAAAAGTCACAACGTTACAATAGCTGCATTGATTTTATACTTCATTCAGACCAAAAATGGGGAGGCAGGTAGGTGTCAGGGGCCTGAAAGAGTGGCTGCTTCTCCCATCAGCCATCTGGTCCTGGGCCTGTTTTCTGTTTGATCTCACTATGCATCATTTATATCAATTTTAACAGCCCTTTAATTAGGGATTCGTGGCATTGTTTCCAGGTAGCGTGTGTCCATGCGGGGCTAATGTCAAAGCTGAAAAATTCTCCACGGAGAGAAAAGATAAAAACACATGACAACATGAATCATTCTCTTTGTTCTCACAGGTTCGCTCAGCGCTGCCGTTGTAAGTTTCAAACCAACTTTCGGTGAAATATATGCAGGAGTGCTTAATAAGACGAGGGGAAGACATCTACAAAGGAAGTATACGCAGAGATACGAAGATACGTCCTCATCGGCGGCGCTTTAACAACAATGTTGATGATTCTCTTTGTAGTCACAACTTCACTGAAAGTTTCTTCTCCGACACTTTGGTTGAAAAAACACTTTTGTGGATGAGACCAAACAGAAGACATCCATCACTTGTTGGAGACAATTGCAAACTACAGCTTACAATGTAATATCTGCAAACAGAAGGAAACTATAAAGTCTTTGCTTTTCATACAGTGTACAGGTTCTGGAAGACAAGCACTTCCATGTCTCTGTCTGTAGGTGGCAGTGAGTTAATGTCTGCTGTACAGTAGGATGCGTGCATTTTCTGATGGTAAACTTAAAGAAATAAGCGCCGTGTTTTCAGGGGAAGACTTTCCAGAAGAAGAGGCGTGAAGAATACACGATCAGCTAGGAAACTGCAGTTTGAAAGACCTTCAAGGACCAAGGAAATGGCAATGTCCAAGTATTACAGAGTTGTGCTGTGTTCTATTTTACACAAAGATGGATCCACATACATATATTATTTAAAACAACAACAACAGCAAAGTAGGGGAAAATACTACAGTCTAATCTATGTTTCCTTTTGTTTATGCTCGGGGTTAGAGAACTAAGGAGACGGGATAAATAATCTGATTTAAAGAAATCCGGCCCAGAACAGACGAGACTGCATCCACTTTTAAAAAGGACCAGCAGCAGAAGAAGAATTAAAAGTGGTCTGTCTTTATGCTGCCAAAGTTTTTGAAAGGTATTTACCACCTCCCCCTCAGCGGAATAAGCTCCTTGCTTATTCATGAGGTTGTAAACTATAAATAAATTGCTGTAGTCTCCAAACATTGGGTGAATATGGATGAGCACCTTTCATTCTGAGGAGGTAGAAAAACTAAGGAAGAAGTTTGTCTCAGGAACAGACAAGCAGGAGTCAAGTGATGTGAAGGCTTGAAATAAGTGTTCTTTGCTGCTGTTAGCTAGTGTGCAATAAGGCCTTTAAATTTAACTCACTCAGCTTTCACTAGGCCAGCTGCATCTCTAACAAGTAGACTAGTACAGGTCCTTGGTACACCTTTATCTGATCTTTTCATCTAATTGTTTTATTTTAGGAAACAACAAATTCACAGCAGCTGCTCTGTAACAGTGATGACATTACATTTATGAAGATGAACTTGGTTGACATTTTCTTAGGCTATCCTTTCCATTACCATAAGTGTGAGAGGAGAGGTGTAGGTCGAAATGCTAAATGAACTCTTTCTTACCTCATTTACACCTGGTATTAACATGGGATCTGTATCCAATCTTGCCTTTGTGTTTTTTATTTGGTGTTTTTGATGCGTTCTTGTTATCGCCACTGAAATCAGATCTTTATCCTGCAGAGCAATCACTGTAACTTGAGGTGGCGGGAAATCAGTCCCAGGCTCCTTTAAACAGTCAGTGAGTTTTGCTGAGTTAGAGGGAACACTATAAACTTTGTGAAAAGCTGTCTATGATTATTCCTTTCTTCGTGCAAGATATATTGTGTCAGTTTATCCCGCCATCTTAATGTACTGGCATGAAGATGAATGTGACTGGATTAATTACATGCTTTGTTAGCAGCGGATCATCAGCGCAGATGTGTGCAACACACACAGCGTCATTTCTTAGTGAATATCCATCATTTCCCGGTGTATTGCTTACATTTTTCATGCTTTTCTGTTGAATGAATGACACTTTCGTGGCACAGAATAGTGGCACAATCATTAATTAGAGGCATGTTGTGTACAGATGCCAGCCCTTGTTCAGACTGCGTTACGTGGTCATAGCATGCATTAACATGTGTTTTTCCCTACGTGGATTACGTGTCCTGATGCAGATGACATTTTACTACCTGGGTAAATGTTTCTGCTGATGCTATTATCGCCTTGCTTATTTCACAAATTGTTTTTTTTTTATTTTGTCATCGATCCATCTCAGCCAATTCTCCAGTCCTCCTCCATGATGGCAACTGCTTTAGCAGATTGTGACACAGCTGGAACACTCTGGATGTTACACCTCTCGGGTTCGCACCACTGCCATCATACATACATAATCTGCTTAATTAGTATAAATTACCTCATATGTGACACCATTGTCAGTGCCTGCATCCCAGGGAATGAGGTCCGTCACCAGCCTCTGGACCCAGCCACACTCCTTGGTGCAGAGGTCCTCTCCTGACAGCCCCACATTCCAGTCTGGGCTGGGCCCGAGCATGGTGAGGAAGGACATCAAGTGACGGGTCCGGTCCACAGAAAACTCTGCTGATGGAGCTGCTCGCCTGGTGACGGTGGTTGGCAATGTAAAGAAAAGACAAAAAGAAACAAACAAAGAACATAGATAAATAGACTTCGTTTTTAATTTGATCTAATTGAGACAGCTGTAAGCATCTGAAGAAAAACAGCCTGCTGCTGCAATTTTTGGTTCACTAATTGGTTGATTCTGATGTCATGACCTCTGACCTGAGTCACACTTGGCTAAGCTCCAAAAGTTCCAATTAGTGGCAGAAAATAGCTCATAATGATATAATATCTATGATATAATATCTATGAATTTCCAAAAGCTACTAAAACTATATTGAGGGTAATGATAATGTAATCTGAAGTTTCTTTATAAACAACACTCCTTGGTATCTTAATTATGATGTTTTAACCAAGGCATAAGTGCAACACTTTTGTTTTAGTAGGCGAGTTTGCGTGCAGAATTGAACAAAATGAGCTAATATTTCATACTCTCACTGACTGTGTGGCTGTGTGTGTGCATGCATGTGTGTCAATGTTCTCATTAGTAAAAATAATAGTGGCACAATATATCGCAAATGACAGACAACGCTAGGAGGGGTAATTAAACAGATGTTTGGTGAAAGATACAGTACATTAGGTGTTGTGTATGTGTGTGTGTGTGTGTGTGTGTGTGTGTGTGTGTGTGTGTGTGTGTGTGTGTAGTGCAGTGCAGTGCTGAGGGCTAGAATTGTGATAAGTTTCTAATTGCTCTTGAACTAATTCCAAAGAGTGCCCAGGATGCCAGAGTGTGTGACTATTCAGACAAGTCAGTCTGGCATTTAAGAGCTACATAAGAAAAGGACTCTGCAACTCTAGACGCGGCAACACAATATCATCTAAATTTCAATTATAATTTATAGCTAGTTAACTTTTTTTTTCCAACTTTTAAGTACTGTATTTATCCTGCTAATGAAGAAATTGATACGGCCCATAAAAAAAGATTTGATCTCTCTGAGTTGCGGAAAGGTCACAATATGAAATAATTCTGTA
>OMLP01010109.1:1149-14812 GCA_900302685.1 Spondyliosoma cantharus | reverse complement strand
AAAAAGGAAATATGTGTCTCATATTGTTTCCATTGATTATCCAAAGTGTTTTAAATTATGTAGATGTAACATTCGTAATTTAATGCGTTTTATGGATCACTGAACAAGAGTTTTGTATATCTTTGTTAACCTCAAACCAAACATTATTTTTATGCTAAAAGATATAATAATAATAATAATAATAATAATAACAACAATAATAGTAATAATGGTTTGAAGAAGCACTACAGTGTGCAGTGAATTGTTTTGTGCGCCTCCAAAATATCAAATTTCATGAATACAAAGACATCTTCCTTGATTTTAGCTTTACCATCAGACCAAAAACATTTTAAAAATCCAAGGTTACACAGTTATTTGAAATTACAGAGATGTAATTAAGTAGGAAACTGAAAATCAGACACAAAAACACCAGAAAACATGGTGAGTAAATGAACAAAACACCCATCGGGAGATGGGTGTTTTGTTCACCCATCGGGAGCTCTAGCATGAGTGAAATGTACTCGTCAACTTGATATAAAATTCAATCCAATTTCAATTCTTCTCATATTTCATGTTATAAGAGAACCAAAAAATATTATAAAAATATGTATTAACACTATAAATATAAACACTGTCTATGCATCATCCACGTCAGTGGTCACTATGGGCAGGGGTGGACTGGAAACAACCTTTGTTCGGCTGATGGAATAATGAATATATATAAAGTTCCTAATCTATGATTGTATGGGCAGCCTATAGCCTACCTCCAAAGTCCTTCACTGCCCAGCCCATTTCTTGTCATGTTCAGGCACAAACACACAGAAGCTTACCTAAAACCCTAACCCCACCAACTGCCCATCAATCCTGATTGCTCTTGTTCCACACACTTACAAATACCACACTACCGTTTTGAAAGGTAAGCTAACTTTGACCTGTCTGGAAACCCAAAGACTACCATTTAGTTTTGTAAATATTGGCTATGGTGAAAAGCCTCCATTCATTAGGTTTGAATTTTTCTTATAAGTGCTTACAACAAAAATAATTATTTATGGATTTATTATATTCAAATCTGGATGTATACTTGTGTCACCAGCTGTCAAGTCACAGGATATTTATGCTATCCAGCCGGGGATTCAAACCAGCAATCTATAAACCGCAAGTCAGCTTCTCTAACCCCTTGGCTACCTTTTACCTATGTCGCTGAACTATTATTGCAACAAGCCCTGGCTAAAACTGGCCCTGTGCCTCATGCCTCTGGTCAGGACATTGTTTCCCATGGCAGCGAATAACTGCCCTGCTGTCAAGTTCCATTTCAGCTAATGTCTGGAGCAACAGTCCTGTATAGCCTGCAAAAGTCAAACGAGATACAGTATACTTGTTGTATGTTAGCGTTTTACAAAGTCTGAACCACTCAACATTTGGGAGACGAGAGGAAAAATAGCTAGCCTAGATTGCCAACATTACTAGTGAATCCCACCTGATGTTATTTTTCATTCCCTTTATTCAAAACCTGCTGAGTTCCAGAGTAGGCTACTGTAGGAAGTGCTGAAACTACAGATGGGACTACGTAAGAGCTTACAGTGTTAGCCCCTAGCTGTTTAACTGCCTTTGTGCTCATTGGAAGTACAGTATTAACACTTTTTAGTGTCTGTTCACACATAGCCTACATCGCACTACTGACATTTCCAGGAGGCCTGTCTAATATAGGGGGCAGTATTACTGCAGTAAATTACATAAAACTAAGATTTCTTCTTTTTGGTAGTCACAATTCTGACCAGGTAAGCAGCACGCACAGGTCAAAACCAACACGAGGCACATATATCTAAATGTGAAATGCTGTTTAAACTTGCTGTTTCACAATTTCCTGATTTTCTTTTTGATTTTGCTCCCACACAAGTTTTCTTTGAGTGATTTTGACATTGAGTGATACTTACAGGTTGAGCGGCTGCCATGCTGGCCACTGAGCCTTAGTTTTAATGACAGTCAGCACCTCATCTCCCTGTGGATGAAAGAGAGAGAGACAGTGAGTGAGACAGAGGGAGAGAGAGATACAAGAAGCAATTTGTCACTAAATGGGCAACGATAAAGGCAGCAAAAAGAAACACTGACAGAGAAAAAGGACAAGTATTCCACTTTTCAAAGGCTTAAGAGCCAGGACAAAGTATGTGTTATCAGGACAAAATGGCCCTGTGCTGGTTTATAATAGCTGTCTTTTATTCCAGTGGGGAACCTACGCACTCCCACTACTCTCTGTAGTCTCTCTGTGGCATTACAGCCACTTTAAGGACTGCACAACACATTATCTATCATAATGCATCGGATGTAATTACTCTGCCCAAAGCAGGAAGACAAATGATGGATTTAGTGGAGCGGAGCAGTTGATTAGAACTGAATTGGAAAGTTCGCCTGTACCCTTTCTGGCTTCATAAGAGCATTTATTGTGTTTTCTCCGCATCTCCGTCTTTTTTTTCTTTCTTTCACTCACACTCAGCCATCCTCAAATACACACACAAACACACAGCTTCAGTTTGGGATATGCCTAAAAAAAATGTTTTATGGTTGACTGAAGGTTCCACAGTCGCCTTGAAAGCCTCCCCTCTTCCCTGGGGCGATGTGAAGAAAACAAGTGTGTGAGAGTACGTGTGTGTGTTCATGGAGGTTCAGTGAGCGTCTGCACGCACGTACGTGTGTGTGTGCGTGCGTCCGTGTGTGCGTGTGTGTGTGTGTGGATGAAAACAAGTTTACAAGTCAGTGTCCATCTTCTCTTCAGACTAGCCCGAGGCTCTGCGGCCTCTCTGGCCTCAGACCTCACTTGGTCCTCTCACAGACACATAAACAAACACACACATAGAGAGATGGACACAAGTGGATGGATGAATATATGAATGTAGACAACCAGAGGGACGGAAACACAAGCTGGCATGATATCAAGACATGATATCAAGACACATAGAAGAAGGGTTACATGTTTCCACCGGCTTATGTGGAGAATGAACTGAACTGGTTCCTAGACAAAGTTCAACTGAAACTCAAGACTGGTTCGGAAAAATAAACTGAACAATCCTTTATGGTGGATTTTCTGAAGAGAGGTTATTTTCTCAAACCTCTGTTCATGACGGGGTCACATGAACTTGCCCATAAAAGCAGCAGGGTCAAAGGGTTCGGTTGTACCTGTTGTTGGTGCTCGCATTGAACATGGATGTCAACAGAGAATGCATTGGGATGTATATTTAAAAAATGCAGTATGTAAGAGTTGTCTACATGTCGAAGGTCATTCCAAAAAAACAAAGGCAGCATATCGCCTGCTATCACTATCACTCAGCTGCTGTTAGCTAACAAAGCTAACTGGGCCAGCTAGCCATTCCAACTTCCAGTCTGGACCTCTAGCTGCTCAGTGACCCATCAGAATCAGTGACCCATCAGAATCTGTGATCCTAGCAACGACCCATATTGTTCATCAAAAATGTGTGAACAAAACAAAACATCAATCATTTTCTACAGCTGTTGATGGCAGATCGGTTTGAAATATAGCAGGGAGTAATGACACGACGCAGAGCAGCCGCAGTGAGCTGTTAGATGAAGAGTGTCTCAACTTCACAAGAAGGAAGAACCAACTCGCTGTGCCCTGCTGTTGGAAGACTCATGTCGTGTGCAGCATAAACTCAGGCCACAGCTGCTCATAATGATTCCCTGACTTCTTTATTGAAACGATAGCTTGTTTTGCTGCATGTTCTATGAACAGTAACTATGGGCGTCGCCTAATCAACAATGAACAAAATCTTAAGAATACAACTTTAACGTTTGCTAGTTCGATCTTCCTTTTTCCGTGTTCTCCACTCACTCGATCCTGCCGTCTGCCATGTTTGTCACTCTGCCTGAGAAGAAGATGTACTCCCAGCGCTGTCGTTATTTGGTTGTGATGACTTTGCGGGTGACTGACGTGCTGTCACTGTCTCAGTTGCTCATCCTTAAAAGTGGAGAGACAGCGGACAGCTGTTCATTTGAGTTCAGTGGCAGCTCTGAAGAGTTGCGTATCTGCGACTTCCTGACATTTCATAAAACTCTGAAGCAGTGGCTGCAACAATGTAGCAGTGGCAGCCCACCACTGCAAAATGTATATGAAGGAAACACTGCTTAGACGGCATGCTAGCACAGGAGGCTTGAAAACACTTTAGATCACTTGTTTGTTCAGCCAGCACTAATCGTTTCTGAAGAGCTTTATCTTATTCCATTCTAGAGAGGAAATGATGCAAGGCATGAATATATGGACATTACGTTCAAGCGACCTATGGGTTCAGAATATTTATGTCGATATACAATTAGAAAATGTCACAAATTGTGAGGAAAATATGTATTTTGAAGAATGCATTTATTTTACACGACACATCTTTTCCATTTTTCCAAAGTGAATACACAACGTGCTCAAATCATAGTTCAAAATGACTCAAGCACTTCACAGCAGTTTATGTTTTTCCCACTGTTGTAGGTCAAACGCAAGAAAGCCAGTAATTACACGTTTCATGTCCCACTTTCTAGATAAACATATAGAGAGGCTAAGCATGTTGAAGGTAATTTTCTCCACCATTCTTTAACTCCCACCATCCTCCATTACCAATGCTTTGGTGCAATTTCGGTAAAAGGGAGAAAATCCCATCCCCGTGAAACAGCCCTGCACATTTTATGGCAGCCCTCAGCTGGTATCACATAGACCAAAATGCCTCATGGAGGCTGGAGGAGATGCAAATCTTCCTGTAATGGTCTTGTTTGTTTACGGTAATTATCGTAATGGCACAAAATGACTGTGATTTACCAATGTTTAAATGCACATTACTTTTTCATGAATGTTTTCAAGGAGAAGTGAGAGTGGAACAGAAGGAGAGGGAGGTGGAGGTAGAGAAGCCAGTCAGGTAAGGACAACAAAGGGAGGAGAAAATTGTGGGGAGGACAGTACACGTCCGTTTCGCTGCACTTTACTACAAGACAAATTCAGGATTGATTTTAAGATTTTATTTTTAACTTTTAGAGTGGTCTGGCAGCTACCTAAAAGACAATGGACAGATGGGTGAAGTTTGGTAGTCGCCAAAGCATTTCTGGAGCTTGACAGCTAAACAGAGTGCAGTGTTCTCCTAAACAGCTGAAGCAGCTTCGGACTTAAATGTAAGAAATAAACAAGAAAGGCTCATCTGGTGTAATCAATGAAGTTACATAAAAACAAAAACAATTCTGGATCTTCCGTGTTTGTGTGGCCCATAGAGCGTACGCACAAGAGACTTCCGGCAACCGATCCCGCTTCTTTCAACAATGGAAGCTTATGGGAGGAAGTCTGCTTTGAGTCGCAGTGCATCGCTTGATGATGTCATTACACGGTTTGGCCACTACAAAAACTGGCTTCAAAGCCGGGCCCTCTTCCTGGGGGCTTGGGTGTAATCCAGAGCCTCAAGAAGCCCCGAACTGCCACATTGATTTGAGAAGAAGTTTATTCTCTTTTTAAAGCCGAAATCTTCAGAGATGTGCCCTCACCCTGAGTCTCGACCTCCCGGGTTTCGAGATGCTTCATCCACACTCCGACTCTGTCCGACCCACATTCATCCCCAGGCAGTTGACCTCCTTTTCATCCCTCTCCTCGACCCCAATCCCTCCCTCAGACACGACTGTCGTCCTTTCTATCTCTAATCTACTAGCTGATTCAAATAAAACTAATTTTATGCTTTACAGTGGTATGGTCATTGTGAATTCTGCTACCATTCGCAGCAGGTGTGACAGCAGTGAAAGTGTAGAGGAAAGAGCTGGAGTCCAGGTCATATCTTACAAAGAATACCAAGTGACACTGCTGGCAAACGTACAGGTACACGGCGCTGAGGTGAAGGCCTGAGTAAAAGAGAGCTGTGAATCACTGCTGTCCGGGCAGCATCTGAGCTTTGACAGCACATTGGCTGATGGGTGGGGAAACAGCGACAGCGTAACAGAGAGAGACAGAGTGATGCAGGGGACGGCCAAATATGAAAGCAGATATGAAAACCACACAGCACAAAAGCCTTGGAGGTTCACAAAACGTTATAAATGTAATGGTTTAAAAAAAAAAAAAAAAAAACTTCAATCGAGGTCAGAGCTTATTCCATTCAATCACATCTCACAGACTTCAGCATAAGGGGTTCGGTAAATGGTATATGGTAAATGGACTGCATGAATATGACGGATGACGGATGTTGCTGCGTGTTCATTTGGTCTCTTGTCCAGGGTCCACGCTGTTTCACTAATCTAGTGTTCCCCACAGCTCCCTCACATGTGATGTCATACATTCAAGTCCTCCTCTGGGGATGGTTTGAGGTAAGTGCTCACTGCGACCCGAACAATCTGGATAGATAATCTGACAGTCCAGCCACATTTGGGAGTCCTGACTGCCTGCTGGTAAAGACTGAAATATTGAAGAAGAAGAAGAAGAAGAAACAAGCTTTGTACAAAAAAAGTGACTCCAAGATTACATGGGAAACTTTTTAGCAAGCAGTTGTCAGTTTATACAACAACATTACCTTTCATTTGGAGTCAAGTTTGTCCAGAAGTGTATCATTCTTAAGCTGCTAAATATTACACAATGTCTACACAGTGTTGGTGGAGGTCAGGTTGTGTACTGCCAGTTTTGGTGCTTTTTGCGCTGGAAACAGCTGCACCAGAAAATAACACTTATTTAAGCTGTGAGAGTGAACAGAAACAAGACCAGGAAACCATATTAACGGACTGATCTGTAGAGTTCCATCGAGTTGAGGAGGTCATCACTTACGCGCATCCCATTTCATTTCAGGTATTTTCAACCAACTTCTATTTTCAAGGTCAAGAATAAACTTTCACCCATAACATTGTTTCCTCTAAATCGTACTGGATCTTTTTGTGCATTACCTATGCATTGTAATATTTTAAAGACAAGACGACAAAAGGAAAAAAAATAACAAAAAAGTTTTCTGATTTAGAAAAATTATCTTTTGGCAAGATACAAGCGTTCGCGTCATGTTGCTTTTCCCAGTATTGCAGAATTTGAATCCCATTTTGCTTGACGGCTGTATAGAAACACACTTGTACGAACAGGACAGATACAATACGAAGACAGCCCGCACCATTCCTTCCCAAATCCCCTCCATGGTCTCTGTTCTGCCCACTTATCACTAGCTCACTTTGGAATGAAGTTTTGCCTGGAGGGACTCCTCCGCACAGCGGCATGAGGTTTTGAATTGTCTTTCCAGACTCGGTCTAATAAAGGAAAATGAGCCTGGGGACTTAGGGAAAAGGTGTCTAATAAAAAATCAACACTGCACTAATGCAATTACAATTGCACAGGGGCTGCGGAACAGATGGATGACTGGGCCACGATGTTGTAACTCAGTCGGATAAAATTCACAGCTTGGGTCAAAATGCAGGAACACACACACACAGAGACACACACATCCACTCACACTTGTAAGGACTCAATTAGAATCACAGCAGACTGAGAACACACACATCGTTGTACCTAAAGGTGACAACATGATGAAACATTCTGCTCTTGTGGAAATAAATTGTAATTCCCCTCGTCTTCGAACCGTTGTCAAATATCATGTCACAAACACACGCGCACACAATTTCAGCTCAGCAGGTTATTTATCAACACCTGTGACATGGATATGAAGAGCCATGCTGTATCATCTGTCCTATTACATTCTAATTTACTTGTCCCTCAAGCAAGCTGCTGTAATTGCACTGTACAAAATAACAACCTGTGTGTTCCCCTATAGCAAAACCATAAACAGATTTGAAATAAACACACCACATATCTTCTTTCCCCCGAGGGCCTGCTGGTTGCAAATCACAATTCAATTTTCAATGCTTTAACATTCAATATGTTTTTTTATTTTTATCACGTTGAGGTTTCTGATTAACTTGGTGAAAAGCTTTGCATTTGAAATGTTTCTAATTCTAGTAATAACTTGATCATTCTACTCTGTGGCCCCCGGCGATACGGTTCATTCCCGTCTCCATGTAGCCCATCATCGCTCATATTCCAGCAATTTGCGTAAAATTTTAATATTTCACATTAAACACACACCGCAACCCCCCATCGGAAGTGAGGTTTTATGAGGCTTTAGCAACAGAGTTTCCAATTTTAATGATGGCAGCAATGTTGCTACCGGCATAGGTAGTGATGTTCGGGTGTAAAAACACGCTGTTTTATTGAATGCAGCCAATTAAAGTTGGTGTTTGTGTAGGAGAAGAATTCCTTGATGGTTTGGGATTTTATATTTATAGCAGACACACACACATACACACACACACACACACACACACACACACACAGTTTATAAACCTCAACCACAATATGGCCCGTGATGACCTTTTCATACATATAAGAGTATTTCTCAGAGTTCCTGATCCAGTTGCTTTGTGACTCTACAGCACATCTGACATTTTCTGCGAGGATTTGGCAGAAACACTGCTGTCCCCATTGTGTCCAATAACAGGAGGCCTCAAGCACATCCTGAGTTGTTGTACGAGGGCAGCTGGGAAGGGATGCTACTGGTGGTATCCCTCAGGTGACGAGGGCAAGAGCGGATGCTGCATACACAGGGATCGCCAGCAGCACACTACTATACCCAATGGGGAAGACAATTGTCTTGTATGGCCAGAGCCATAGCAAAGCCCAAGAACAGGTGGGCTTCTTGCAACCACTTGGGACTGGTAGCTGTAGAGTGACCTAGGATGGCAGCTCAAGGTCCCAGACTCCATCGCAAAGACCAATACAGCAAAGCAAGTGGTCTTGCTAAAATGTAATGTCTTCTGTGAAGACTAGATGAAGGAGGCCTCCAAGAGAAAGAGACAGTCTGTAGACCTGACAAGCAGATTGTGTGCCCATCAATGTTGGTTGTAGAAGCATTTCCAATGCCTGTGCAGAGTCTTCAAGCACCAAGGTATCCAAGGACTGCACAGGAAGAGAGTCAGACACATCAGTGGCGTAGAACCAAAGGCAAAAAGATGGCTTTGGATCGTGAGGAGCAACCCGTGAACCACACATGCGTCTTGGACAAGCTGTGGTCTGATCAACCTCAGCTGGGTCTCCAGGCCAAGATTGTCTTATCCTAAAAGACCCCTCTAACCCCATTACATCAGTGATGAGGTGTGCAAGTGCACTGCAAAATCCTTAGTTATCATTTATTGAAACGATATCTGCCATCACTTATCTGCTTCATCAGAATGAAGGGGGTGGTGGATTATTCAAATTTGACTGACAGTGGCATGGCAGCATAAGTAAACAACCCTGTCACCAGATTTTAATCCAAATGTCGCTGTAGTTTAAGAAATGTATGGAACTGTGTCCACCTGCCTCAAAACAGTAAGGCTCATTAACTGTATGCTCGCTTTATGAACAAAAAAATGATTCAATGATTACAAAAAACGATATAGCACAGTGACTGGCCACTTACGTCCATACGTCCTACATGTTGGTATGGATGTTATGTAGCCACTAGAGGCAATGCTGTGGAGCTCAGAGGTCTTGCATGGACCTCCACGTTTCCTTCGCCACCATCAAACTTACATTTAATTCCCTTCTAATCTCCTCCCAGCTGTTCTGCAGTAACTATTCGACATACAGATATTTAAAACTTCTCATCAAACTGATAACCTCTCCTCAAAATGCTCAATTTTTTAAACCTTCTTCATCTTGTCTTGTGGTTGCGACTCGCTTGAACTGTTGACAATACTTCCCCCCACGACTACCAGAGGTACTGCGTCAATGGTCCTTATCCGCAAGCTTTCAAGAAATGTGCCGAAATACGGACAAATTGAACACAGAGTATGGACTGAGGGCTTCATCCGTATCTGTATCTAACATAAAGCATAACATAGCCTTAAGAGATGCACAGACAAAACAGAAATACACAAACCACGACTGTAAAATCACCAAAATGGTTGCAACTTTAAAAAGATATTGTGTTCATGTAGGACACCATCACTCATAATAACTAGCCAACTGAGACATTATGTTTTCAGGGCCTCAAAAAAACTTGTATTGTTGTGTAAGTGTTATACTTTACATATGCCTGCTCTTTGTTTTGCTGTCAGTGCTTCAGCCACAATACTGTGAGTGCACCCGGTGTTTTTGTGACACAGTGATTTTGTAAGTATGGTTGTGTGTGTGTGTATGTGTGTGTGTGTATCTCTGCGTGTGCATTTCCTCCAACGATATTATGACCTGAGGCCTTGGCAATCCATCACACCAGTGTCAGGTGTAATATGTGACACATTCACCTGAGGAAACACTGTCACATAAGTCAGCATGGATCACTGTCACGCTTCGTCCTGGCAGACCTCTCTGTTTGTTACAAAGAACCAAACAGCCGCAATTAATAATGTCTGAAGAGTGAGTGATGAGGATTTCATGTTGTGAATACAACGCCAGGCCCACAACTATGTGGCACAGGCCCAGATATGCGCAGATATTTGTATTGACTGTTTGTAAGAACTATGTGAGCAGAAGAACACCCAGTGATCATCCCATTTTAAAATGCTAATGTGCCTCTTGCTGGTATAACTTGCTGATTTGTTTATCTGTTTACTGAGCCATTTAACTTTGAGGTAGTTTGCTCATTCGGTGGAGTCATCCATTTTCTCCAAAGGATTCCTTTTCATCAGTAATGTAATGTGAAAACATGTTATGATAGATGAGAATACACACACAATAAAGAACACTTTCAAGCTGGGATAAGAAATTAGATGGATGTCATCACAATGAAAAATAAATCAAATGGCACAAAAGCGCTTTTGAAAACTGACGTTTTGCCGGAGAAGAAATGTGGACGCTTTGCCAGAAACCATTTGAATGTGGGTTTGAAGTGGATCGGGAAACGAAGATGACGTTCTAAAGACTGCTCTCCAGCCGACTGCAGCCACTCATCCAAGACACCTTAAAGGCTTTTGGACCAGACGCACGGGTTTAAATCTGATACACCATTATCATCAAGATCTCCCAGAGGGTGAGAGAATGGAAGAGAAGAGAAGAGAAGAGAAGAGAAGAGAAGAGAAGAGAAGAGAAGAGAAGAGAAGAGAAGAGAAGAGAAGGTGTATTTTTTTGTTCACCTGTGTAATAAGTGTATTGTGTAATGAGGATCTTGTATCATTAGGGGGTTTCTTTTGCTGTGCAGTTTCCTTTTGGTCTAATTTCTCTGTCCTGGTGTGTGTCATTTGGAGCCTGTGGTGACTGTGATATACTGCCACTTTGGCAAGAAACCTTTAATGATTGGCCCCATGATTTGCTGGTGTGGATCCTGTCATTTTATCCAAGGTTATGGATTTAGGTTTTTCTATAGCAGGCAACATGCTGCAGTCTTGAACCTTTTGTAGCTGTAATTTAGAAGGAAGGCAAAGGTCATTCTGTGCCCAACTGAGAACTGGCTCTTTGCCTCTGGAAGCCGAGGTGATGATTTTGAAATGGTCTCTGGCAGTTTAATTTCATGTTATATTGAAGTAGACAGGCTGAAGAAAAAAAAACTGAAAAAAAACAAACAGCTGTGATTGGCTGAATAGCTCTGAAGTATTGGCCCGGTCAGTGTGAATGTTTGCTTTCAGGAAATGCTAATATGCTCTTCCCATTTAAAGAGCATAGCAGAAAGCATGGACAAGACCTTATGACCAGAGAGGTGTTATGATACATTTGGGGTAAGCTCTGACGTATAATAACATTTTTGAGGACGCACATGTGAGCATTACTAACCAGAATACTCGCTGGTAATGAGTGACAGCAAGTACCAAGGCTGTGCGTCTGTGTTTGTGTTCTCTTCAGTCTCTGACTCGACTCAGCACTCACCAGAGACTCCGGTTCTTTCACGTGTCCTCTGGTGTCTTTTTCCCATCGCCCTTCTGTAAGCTCATGCAATAAATTCCCCCTCCAGCAGTCCAATATGAGAAATTTACAATACATCACAAATTAATTAAAGTCTGTTGTCTCTTCTTGCCAATTAACTGGGTCGCTCTTTAATCCGAAACACCATCGTCGGCCCCTCCACTCTCGTGCTTTAGTACATTCAGTCTAGCAGACAGTTTGAAAAATCTGTCACACCACTCACAAACGACAACGTATGGTGCAGGAATTAGTTCACCTTTATTACTTTGTGGCAGGAGTGACAAAACAACTCAAGACGGTCGATGCAGCACCGGGTACACACTTTTTCACCGCAGCAGCGCGGGCTCCGTCTAACAACTGAACAAAAAAACTCTCTTCTACTTGTATTACTTGGCTGACAGTCACTTTCCACCGAAACATACTCAATCAATAAAGCTGAAACTGTATATGACTGAAAGACATGTAAAATAAATATAACTATAAAAGAAAATAACATTTTCTTCAGGTGCAACAAATCCAGTTTATATGGGTCCATACCGACTCACCCAGGGCCTCTCAGTTCATGTTCATGTTGTTCATGTACTCAATATACTTTTTAAGGGTATGAATTTTTTAAGTTTGGCCGTCTGATTTAAGTTTCAGCATTTTTGTCATTCTCTGTATGAGCACATGAGCACAGAGCTAAAAAAACAAAACAATTCCCTGTCATTAATTGCAACCATCCAGCAACAACTATTTAAATGGATACATGTATCAAAGTTTCTTTAGGGTCTCTTGGATTTTGGAGACAAATTTCAACCCAATACAGGAAAAAATACATGATTGCTAAGGCTGGGAATACACAGAGTATCACAAACATCAAAAATCAATAACTCTAAAGGTATAGCTATAGGATTTGACAAGGTCCCATGAATTGAATAAAAGTTTATACATGTTTTTTTTTTTTTTATCAAGAACATGAGATGAAGTGGGAAAAGTTCTTTATTTTGGGTGAGTTGGCAATGAATGACCCTCCTGCATTTAATTCACACCATAAGTACGTAAATTAGGGCTGTGGGAGCGCACCAATCATTTCATCTACGAGGTCTGACAAAGAGCACTCACAGTGCCAGTTTGGTAAAAATGTGTCCTCAATCTGATATGCAATGATCAGTTCAGAGTCAAAAACAACACTTGAATCAACTGTTCACTGTAGCCTCTAATGATAATGACTAGTTGTATGTGAAGACAGAGCTGCAGGCTTCATCTGAAGCCACCGTCTGGTTTGTGAAATGAAGCATCTGTGAAGAGTGTATTGCAGTGGTCTCCAATCACACCAGTCAGCTCGGGTCAGTCTTAAATATCAAATCAGGGAGTGATTTACACCCTGGACACTGTGTCAGTGCAGTTGGCCTGCTGGTGTGGGAAGGAAAACTAGCAATGGACAGGGTCATAAACTATGACTTTAAAGCAACTTCCACCAAGTCTTCAATTCAAAGCACGCTACACAAGATTTAAAAAAAAAAAAATGACCCAAAAAAACGGAACATTTATGTGTGCAACATGTGTCAAGTAGAAAGGCGCCGTAGGGGGGGAAAGGAAAGGCGAGTAAGGTCACAAAGTTGTAAAAACAAATGGCAAAGAAAAACAAAAAGCACAAGTAAGGATGGGTGTCAGAGAGAGAGGGTGTTCAGGGGAGAAGGAAGCGGGGTCAGGGGGGAGTATGAGAATTGGAGTTTTGTGGAGAGGAGAGCAGAGAAAAGGGAGAAGCAGGAGGTCACGGAGGGAGTGAAAGTCCAGTAATTGCTTTGACCTTGAGCTGAGCCGAGGTGTAACTCAGTC
>OMLP01010107.1:8187-18857 GCA_900302685.1 Spondyliosoma cantharus | reverse complement strand
GGGGGGTCAGTGCCCCTAAGGGTCCCATGCTATGGCCGTGCCAGGCCGGGACCCTGTGCCACTGTCTCCGGTGCCTCCTCTGTCAGCACGCCCTATGCCCTGGGCCACTGCAGAGAGGGCACGGGGGGGCTGTCACGCGTCGGCCTCAATTACAATCAGGGGATGGCGCATGCAAAGGCTGCCCACTCTCGCCGCTCGTGCTGCAGTTGTAACGACTGCACTGTATCATATCATGTATCTCCCAGACTGAGGATGATTGCTGGCGATGCGTTGCCAATGGAATTTATTTTGTTATTCCATTATTGACAAACAGAAGTTTTCAAACATCTATGCATCTATGCGGTATTGATATTGGATAGGTGTGATTCATTTGATTTCAGAATGCTTCTCATATTTAAAATACCCACTTTTGTCTTCATGCTTAACGGTATGACCTCTGACAAGCATCAACCCTCTTAAATTAGGGATTTTACCAAATAAAAAGCACTTAGGCACCTTAGGATACATTCCAGTCAAAGGACACACATTTGATCTCCTTAAACTTTAATCTTTAAATCGTTTGCACTTGTTAAAGTTTTAAAGAACAGTTATTTTATTAGATGAGGTCTTCCTAGGTCTACATCTAACGTGTTCCATGTGATCCACATAAAACCGAGTACTTACCTTAAATTAAAGCTTTACAAATTACATGCTGATTTATAATGCATGCCATAAATATTTCCACGCAGCATTGAACAGCCAATGTACAGCCTGGTCCAGGGATCAGCTCAAGATCTAAACCAGTGGTCAAGGCACTGACCGGAGCATTGAGCTAATATACATGATGGGTAAAACGGGATGTCAGCTTTAATTATATACCTATCAGTGCATATGGGATAGGATTTATTTTCTGCCACCCAACATGTAGTTGCTTGAATTTGGACTTGGCCTGCCTTCATGCAAATTGTATGTTGCGCAGCTACGTTTAGCGTAGTCAGTGTACATTTTTAGCACTCAAGAGCTGTGCCAGCAGGTATTATTAACCTTGGCTGTCACTTGCTCTATTCAAGAGACATATAAATGGTTTAGGTGGTTGCTAACCTTGACAAGTGCCACCTGCTGGGCTGTCCAAAAATGTTGTCACCTAATGCCATGTGCATCTTGGTTGGACTGAATCTTCTTATAACCATATCTTCTGACCAGCTGTAGAGCTTTTACACTCATGAGATATTTTTTTTTGCCGGCATATGTATTTATGGGTCAGATACGGTATGTATATACCTTTTCTGTGGCGATGGCTTGATCTTGTCTCATCTCTTGTGCAGAGTTTGTGCACATGGTCACAATGAATTTACTGAAAGCACTTGTGTTCTTGTTGGTTATTTTTTTCTTTGGTTGCCTGGCTGTGAGGACCACATGCGGATTTGCACAGAGGAGCCACATACTTATGTGAGGAATCAGCATATTAGTATTGGTTTCTCACTATAGGGTGTTGTAGCCATGCCTGGCAGCTGCTGTTCCTGTCAGTCGTGACAGGGTCGCATACCATCATCCTACCCCTGAAGAGAAAATGACACCTGGCTAAAGGAACCACTGTGTGGAAAAGAAATTCTGTCCTACCTCCTGTTGGCCAACCTGTCTGAGCAACGTTATGGCAAGATTAGCTTTGCCAGATGGCATACATTATTCATGAGAGGAACATAAAATGTATCTTAGGTTGTGTTATTACAGACTTGATGACTCTCTGTTCGTCTTTCTTTCTTCTCTATGGTGAAGCTGGCCCCATCAGCATAACGTGAAAATCCACAGGGAGCCGCGCCAATCGTAGAAATTCTCCCCCTACCCTATTGTCACCTTCATCGGCAAACTTCAAAAAACAAAAAAAGCAATTTTGTTCAGCAGCAACAATGATGTGTATTGCTCAGTTATAGATTAAAAGGGAAGAACTTGCTTTAAAAGAAAAGAGTCCAAGACAAAAGACAGCGACAGGCAGGGGAAGGTTAAAAAAGAAAAGAGGCCAGCTACTGAGTTGACAATTGAGTTATAATATCATGTCCTTTATGAATAATTAATATGATGGTGCTGAGGTCCCTCAGAAGGTAGATTAAATTAGTTCTGCCATGTCTTAAAACTTAGATATGCTTCATTAGTGTGGAAGATGATGGCAGGCGTGTTGGGTATGCAGTTAAGCCCGTTTCTGTTCATGATGAGGAACAGGAGACACCCTGTCAGCCCGGCGGTGGCACACCGTGTTATATTACATTTATGTCAGTTAACAGAGAAATTCAGGAATTCAACAAATGCATTGTTCCATCTATGTCTGCTGGTCAGGAGATCCTGGTTATACTGTAGTCCTCTTCGTGTATAACCTTCTAGATTTTAATACAGCACACAGGCCAGCTAAAGCAAAAACTTGAAGACTTGAGTCACCCTTGGCCTAAAGAATAAAGAAATGCAGAAATTAATTTTATTTTTGCTTTTTGAGTTTAGTTTCTTTTTGTATTTTGAATATAAAACCTTCCATCAACTTTCTAAAATGAGGCTCGCAATGAATACCTAAAAAATGGAATTCTTCAGAACTGATTCTTGAATATGACTTCTTGTTGTACAGGAACGAAGTAAGCACAAATAAACAATGTATACGGTACACAAGGGCTTTGGCATGCCCTCACATGTCGTGCCATGTTGTGTGTATTCACAGTGGAAGCTGACAATAATCTGCCTTCAACTCTGTGGCCCCGGTCATTGTTAAATGAGGCGCATGATGTGCCTCTCTTTTGTGAGTCCCCTCTGTGCCTCGTATTCCCCCTATAATAGCAGTATTATTTTCCTTTTACCAGAGCAGGGAAGTGTGATGGTATTGCCCTAAAGTAAAACACAAACTTCTGTTTGTGCTTTCCGTCAGGGCAGACACAACAACACAGTGTTCTCATAACAGGCTCCAACTGTTGCTTGGTCAAAAGAAATTGTCAGAGCACCTTAGATTTGTTAACGAGAATTTGATGTATCATCTCTGAATAAGAGGGAACTATGCCCTAAATTAATTCCTGCAGAAAGCAGGAAAAATGCAGAAAGTACTTTTAAATAATTTCTTAGTATTTAAATCTGTTATTTGAACTACATGAAGACAAATGCAGCCAAAATTTCCTTCATGATTGTGCAGTAGAAATGGTAGATTGTGCTTACTGTTGTAACACCGCCTATTGTCAAAGACACAAAAGCAGGGTAGTGTTTAATTAACTTAAGACAAATCATTGATGAAATACAGGAAATGTATTCCCAGCTAGCTAGCTAAGATAGATACCTTGTTTACTCTCTCTAGGCCAGCTTCCAATCTGCAAAAATTGAGAAGTCTGGGAAATGATTTAGTAGTGTTTGACTCTGACAAGTGATGTCACCAATATTGGTCCCATCAGAGGTCCTGATGGGTTCTCCGGCTGGGAAAACAGACATTCTGCAAGGATAAACAAAAGACCTTTTGGAATCCCTTAACGATGGATTCCCAAAGTATTGAGGACACTAGCTGAGCAGTTTATTAAATGTAAAATATTATGCTCATTTTATGTTTATTTTTCATTAGCTCCTGTCTCTTTAAAGGCCCCCCTTCTCCCGAATACCCAGTCTCTTAGGATTGGTCAGTTCACACATGCCTGAGTCAGTCCCTGGAACAACAACAGAACAGCTGTGCTAAATAAATGTCACTTGCCAAACTAACAGCTAGGCATAAATTATGCAAATGTATGGCATGGTGACATAATGTGATGTCACAAAGTCACTGAATTAAAGGTGCAACGAGTAATTTCAGGAGCAGTCTTTTCCGTGGTAGAGAGGAGCTTCTGTTGGTGTGGACTTTGACCTTTTTTAGCTTTCAAGATCTTTTACACGCAGAAGAACCTGTATAAAACACTGAAGAAAGAAAATAAATGGAAAAAACAAAAACAGGTATTTTTTCACTTTTGGAAAATCATCACTCATCAGTTTGCATCAATTGATGTTATTGAACCTTAAATGTACAGTGTGAGCAAACTAGGCTTTATTTTTCAAAATCATATTTCAATGAGAAGAGATGAAGCGGAACAGATGTATCCAGGAAACTAGTCATAATACTAATTGGTACCAAGAACATGATCTTCATTCACAAAGGTTGAACTGGCCTCTGTGGTGCAACCTGTCACTCTCCAGCCAGCTTCAGCAACGGCTCACTCCTTTTTCGCTCTGTTTTGAGAGCCCTTCCTCGGCTCATGAGTATTAATGAATTCAAAGTTTGAGGAAAATAATCTTAAAGTGGTTCCAACTGTCAGATCCTGTCAGTGCAACCACTTCTAATGGCCTGCGCCTTCCATTCAGGCTAATGTTTGATGTCTCGCTTTCATGCCCTCCTTTTTCTCCATTGCTAAATTGCTGCCGACAGTCCTGTGTCCCCACAGATTGTTTGTTTGTTTTCTAGCATGCTTGTTTTACATATCACCGACGTAACGAGGATTCATTTAGCGAGCTGTTAATGGGGGAAGGGAGGGAGTGGTCCATTGCTTTCTTTTATTCAAATAGGATGTGATCATGAGTCAGGTAGCAATCTGTTGTAGCGCCGAATGTGCTATGGAACATGTAGGACTTTGGAGAACCTCCAAAGCGATGCCAAATCTTTTCTAAAAGTAGTACAGATTTTTCATGTCTAAACAACTTGACAGGGAACAGCTGGGCAGGAACAGTCGGGCTGCCGAAGGCGTCACATCCTCATCAGTTTGAACAGGCGCGGTGATCAAGCATTGATCAAGACAGTCTAGACGCTTTTTTTGTGTGTGCTTCACTCGCTGTTTGCATCAGCTCTAACTTTAACTCACAAACAGTAGAGGCTGGGTGGGGGCGAATCCGACAAGCACATTTTAACAAGTTATTTCATTCATTTAGCAACAAAAAACGATTATCAGTAGGTGTTGAGAAGTGCTAAATACTCCAAGCACTCTGAAGAAAAATAGAAGGAGGCTCCCAACAGGCCTTGTCAAAACATGCAAATGAGCTTGACGCCAAGTCCGATTTTGACAAACATAATTAAGGTGTTCCAATTCGGGACATGTTAATAAAGAAGACTGCAGGCCTCCCCCAGGTCTTCACTAATCATAAAGCCTTAAAGCTTTGTGTGCGGGTGTGTGTAATTGTGTGTGTACTTCCTCTCCCCCATCTCCCGTTTTATTGGATAATGAACTGTTGTAGAGTGTTAGATCTCCTTTCGCAGTCTTTCGCTGAGTTTGAGGAGATAGGCAGGGAAGAGCTGCCCGAGGTGTGGTGTTGTACAGATAATTAAAAGGCAAGAAATTTGTGTTTCGCTCTTTGATCTGCCTGTCAACGTTCTGATTAGAGACGTAAAAGCCTTTAATCAACAGTAATGTGATGATTAACGCTCCTAAACTGTTGAAAACGAACCAGAGGAACGTCAAGTTTCCTCTTTCTTCTTCCCTCCTCCTCCATAAATCTCTCACCGAGTCCATTTCCAACAAACTGGCAAACTTTTCTCCTCACTCAGTTCCGGCAGAGGTTGTTAAATCAGATGTTGTGTTTGATTAGGACCGACTGACATGCTGTTTTTGCCTACATTTATGTCTGTCTAGTCTTGGAATCATTGGTAGAGCTCAAATCTGCTCCATGTGTTTGTCTTCATAATGCAACAGAATGCACTTCTGTTAGATGTCTTTTGTATAACTCTGACCTTTAGCTTAGATATGGTCATTATTTTATTACAATGGCCGTATGTTGTGGCACCATCATTTATGCAGCTACTCAACTGATAATAAGATCAAATTATTTAAGTTGCAGACTAAAGCACTTAAACGTTGTTTTTATTATTAAGGCCTTCTGTGGTTGAATAAAGTTTGATGTACTGTTTTTTTTTTATTTTATTCATGTGCTATTTATTTTTTCATATTTTCGTTACAATGTGGCCAGCAAAATTGTGTGACACAAATGTCAGCACCATGAATAATGCATATACAAATTAGCTCATTCTGATATGAGTTTTTAATTCTTCACTTCATACATTTTTTACGATTTTGACAAAGTTTAATCAGCACATGAAAAAATCATTTTCCCAGCACTGGAAATGGAATTAATAAATCCGCTCTGATTGAGCTTCACAATTGACCAATCGGGACACACGTAGAATAGGTGTATGGGGCTGACCAGTCGTCTGTAGAAATTCCCCGTTTTTTAATTGAAGACCTCAGAAAGCAATGCTCCTGCCCACACATTGTTGCATGTGGGGCAATCACAGCAAGCACCCAAGTCCATTAGTTTTCATTTGGATGGTTCAGTAAGACTGGTTGATTAAGTCCAGGCAATTTGCTTGTAGGAACCCTCGTTCTCCGCTCACCCCTCCTGCTTCTCAACCCTCTGCCACCAGCGGGGTTGTCGTTCAGGTTAATTTAATCTTGTTTGTTAGAATTTTTAACACAATAGCTTTGTGGCTGTCTGGATGCCTTGGCACTGTGTAAGGAGTTTGCTGTAGTTTATTATGGCATAACTTTGCATATGAATGCTCACAGACATCTGAGTGCGTTGGTAATCAGACTTACAGTAAATATTCTGTTTACGTTGTTACTAACCCCCGGAAAGCATTGTAATATACGAGTGGCCATGTCAGAGTATCTACAGCTACGTCCACAGGGACATGTACGTAGGCATGGGTAATTTCATAAATGTAAAACAAACTATTCCTTTCTAAGCCTCATCAATTCTCATTGAATGAGGGTGAAGGGGACTTTGCTGTTTAAAAGAAATGTAAATCTGGTGATCTGAGAATTTGACTTTGAGGCTGAGGTGAAGGGAAAAGAGGAGGGGGAGCTCAAATAGAGGGAAAATGCAGCTTTCAATTCTCTCCACCCCGGTTCAGCTTTAAACAAATGGTTCTATTACCAGCTGCTCTCCAACAGGCCCGGTCATTTATACCCATTAAACTTGCGTCTTATCACCCATAAGACGCCCTTACGTCTCTCCATCCACCAATTGTCTATAATCAGCCATTTAAAACAGCAGCGGAAATTTCTTTTGCACCTTGCTTCGGTCTGACGGACAGGCAAACGAGCCAGGAGGAGGAGGGACAGGGGAGCAGAGAGGGATATTTTCTATGGAATGATGAATAGGCCAAGTTGAGTGGCTGACTAACAGAGATCTGTCTTAATCAGAAGTGATTTGTCAGAACAGGAGCTCTGCGGGGTCAGGGCGCAGGCGATGAATAAAACAGAGCCTGGCGGAGTGAAGAAAGGCCCCAGAAATCCACCCTGACTGCCCACCACCACTCATGCACATGCAAAGGGAAGCGCCGATGCATGGGCTAAGTCAAGATGGACTGTTATGGCCCAGCGTCTCCCTGCCCAGAATATTACTTGTTTCGGGCCTTTTACGTGCTTAAGCTCTGGCAAGAACGGGCCACTGACCTACTCCAATTTAATCATCCCAAAACCACCTTTACGATGTGCCGTTAAAGAGAAATCAACATTAAACGAGCAATTTGTAATATCTATGTAAAGGTTTGAGTCTAAAGCATATAAAATAGAATATAAGCCAAATGTGAAGAAATAGCAGTTTTAATGTCAAAGATGTCTGTGTGTTGGGTGAGGGATAGTAAGTCAGTATGCTAAGCTGATCGCCTCAGTCTGACTTGGCTCATAATACAACTTTGTTCTTCAAAAGGAGATTGTCTGACAGTACAGACCCCAGTAGTTTCAACTGGAATATGTTTCTGAGCTCACTACATTTCACAAGCTCTCTTAGCTTTTTTGTTTGTCTAAATTAAACAAAACAAACTCATTAAATATCAAGAAAGGAAATATTCTTACATCTGTTTTCCGAATTGAACTTAATTGCCTAGTTAACTCACTGTAAAATGCACGTAATTCAAGGTAGACAGAAACAAAATCAAACTCCCAGAAATAATTTATCCTTCCACAACGATCACCAACTAATGTTTGGTCAAAATAAATCCTCAATTCACTGCTCAAGAAGCTGCTTCTCAGTGCTGGTGGTGACAAATCTGCCTCTTTCTCCTCTTATGTTTTACTGCTATGTCTCATCGTCCCGGATAGAGCCGCTGAAAATCACCTCGGCACTGTATTCCCTGCTGACAAACTGGCCTCGGAGGTTGTGTTTTGTCCAGCTCCGACCTTCACTGTGAGGCTGGCTCCGCCGCAGAAGGTGTGGCACCACATTCCCCCCTTGCTCCGATCTGATCTGCAAACTCCAGTCATCTTAGGGTCACTAGCTGCACAGCTAACTGCACTAACTAGGCAACAGCAGCTAGTATCTACTTAGTCAGAGATGGATACAGCAAACAGTATAGTGAGCAGCTTTTAACAGTAACTCTAATGCTGTGCTACCCTCAACTGTTTGGAGTGGCCTATTAAAGGAGGCCAATTATTATACATTACGCCTTGAAAACACAAATGAATGAAAAGAATTTGAGGACTAAACATTTCTTCTCATGAAACACTAGGAATCACTTTGACTCTTCAATCGTTGTCCGAACTCCGAAGTAACAGTTCCTGACAAACATGTGATAGAGTTTGCTATTATTATAAGTATCCTGTCATAACATCACCGAGCCCCCGGATGCTACATGCCCCCCCTGTGACCTAGCACTTGGCACCTCTTTATTTTGAGCTACAGCTCAGCGCGAAGGCACTAGCCTCATGGCCTGTGGGCTCAGCATTACAAATACATCCCAGTGTGGGTACAACTTTGATGGAGGTGATGAAAGTGTGTCACCAGGCAGTTGTAGACTTGAGAAGTCCTTAAAAAAAAGCTTCTCTGGAAGTGTACAAAGACAGGTAACTTTATTCACCTGGGAGTCACAGGCATATAAGTTAACTGCATCACCGTGTGTGTGTGTGTGTGTGTGTGTGTGTGTGTGTGTGTGTGTGTGTGTGTGTGTGTGTGTGTGTCAGAGAGAGAGAGGAGAGAGAGAGAGAGACTGTATGGTCTAACATTTATCAGGCTCCTCCTTACTTCCCCCGAACCCTCCCATGGGTTTCCATACCCCGTTTGTTGGAGTGTGTGGCTTGTGTCCGGATACAAGTGTGTGTGGTAACCTTCAAAAAGTGGTCTCAACTGCTTAATGAAAAGGAGCTGTGCTGAGCCTCAGAGCACACCACTGTCAGGTCTTGTACCCTTTCAGCTCTGGGGACGGAGAGAGCAAGGCAAAGAAAAAAAAAGGCAACACGGAAAGAGAGACAGAGCCCTTAGACAATGTGTAACTGCTCTGAAACAGCTCCTGTAAAATAGATGATGCCTCCAATTAAATGTGTCCATGGACCAGAGAAAGTTGAAGGCTGTGGAGGATTGGTAGGATCCAGAACCGTTTTTTCTCTGAGCTGTGTTGTCCGGAAATGGGCATTTGATGATATTTCTTATTTACACAGAATTATAAATGATTTTGTCAACCTACAAAATGATAACTGTTTTGATATTTGAGTTATTCAACAAAGTAAGGTCAAAAATTCTCCAGCTTCTTCTCCGTCTTTTGAATTCTTTATCCCTCTTACTGAATATCTTTGGGTCAGGGACGAAACAAGACATTTGAAGACATCAACATTGAAATTGAGAAAGCCTGATAAAATGCTTCACTATTTTCTGACATTTTATAAACCAAACTTATCGATTAATCAAGAAAATAGTCAACAAATGAATTGACAATGACACAAATTAGTTAGTTAGTTGCAGCAGATAAGGTTGTTATTTTCCAGAATAAATTTGAGTA
Organism: Spondyliosoma cantharus; assembly: GCA_900302685.1. Lineage (NCBI taxonomy): Eukaryota > Metazoa > Chordata > Actinopteri > Spariformes > Sparidae > Spondyliosoma > Spondyliosoma cantharus. Next base: position 9,133 of record OMLP01010107.1, on the reverse strand, counting down.
TATTGTTAAAAATGATAAAAATAATGTGATAAAGCCTAAAATTATGTCAATAAATTACTTATGTTGTTCGACCAACCTTTCACATTCAAAATATATATATGAATATATAAAGAAGAAAAGCAGTAAGTAACCTTGAGTTTGGCATTTCTGCTTCAGAAATAGCTTCAGCCATTAATCAGTTTTAGCCTGTTGATCAACTAATTGTTGCAGCTCTATTTATGAGTCTGAGCAGACAGAAATTGTTTCACTCTCACTCTGCTTGGCTCGTTTTGCGGCACCAAGCTGGACAAATAAAGTTAATTGTCCAGTAAATATATTTCCCGTCCATCTTATCATTATTATCAAAATGGTGAACTGTTAGGCTGAGATAAAATCGAGCTGGACTGCGCATTGTCAATAGTGTTTTTAATTTCCCCCTCAATCTAATTTATGCCTTCAACTTTCCTATACTAATTCTTTTCTACAGTTACATTAGAGGAATGAGTTAAATTAAGGCTCTCTGGAGCTGGTGTGAGTGTAATGTAATGGAATAATGGGCTTGTTAAATGGACCTTGGGGGATGGGGATCTTTAACAAGTGAGTCAGAGCAAGGCCTCTGGGCCAGGGTTATTTAAATTGTTAATAGCTGTTTAAACAGGAGGGGAATATTTTATACACTAACGAGCAACAAGTCAGGGGCATTAACAGTAAATTATTTCTCCTCTCCTGATTTGTTTTTACCAGCTGTACATTTTTCATTTTGGAAATTTCTTTAATAGACCCCAATTTGTCCCTCATAAATTCTATATGTATTTTGATTTTGTGTTGTTAAAGATAATATGAAAATTTGAATATGTAGCGTATGCAAATTCTTACGCACCATCATCACCAGCATGAGCTGAGATAATTTTACTGGAGGGACCAGTTCATTGTCTTTTTTTTTTTTTTTTTTTTTTTTTTTTTAAGT
>OMLP01010105.1:30868-52002 GCA_900302685.1 Spondyliosoma cantharus | reverse complement strand
AGAAAGTTGCAAGAACAAAAGTTGGATGACATCTGCAACACTAATTGAATTGCTTGCCGGATGAGTTGGAAGCTAATGTAAAATGTTGGGACCAGTTAGATAGCATATGTGAAAGTAAAAAGTGCAAAGAGGGATGCTGAACCATTAAGATAATTACATAACTATGGATCTCCAAAATTCACAAGTTCATGTTATACCTTGTTTTTCTGATTCCACACTAAAACTTTTTTCCGTTACACTTTCTTGACCTCCTGCCAGTTTTGTTACCTTTAAACGTAGCCAGGCAAGCTGTTCCCCCTTGTTTTCAGTGTTTGTGCTAAGCTAAGCTAACCAGATGATTGCTGCACTTTCATATTGACCAAACTGATGTGTTGTCAATCTTTCAATCTGAGCAGGTCTCCAAGCAAGACTGCAAATAAAAATATTTCCCAATAAGCATTTCCCCCCAGTTTTTTACTTACTGTTTATTGTAGTTTTGTGAACGTATAAAGGTAATTGCTAAATATATATGAAGCAGTTGCTTTACCATCGCAGAAAACAAGAAATCTTTACATTTCCGTCTTCAAATTGCTTTTTTGTTCTCCCCATGACCTCATTTTTAAGATAGACTTCCCTTCATCCAAGTGGTTACTCTTTATGTTTACTGAGCAACATGCTTTACTAATACCATGTTATCTGAGGATTAGAAAAACTGGCAAACTCAGACATCTCTACTTTTATTATTAAGTATTTCCTTAAAGCCCCGAACAGTCTGCTGGGTTTGTTTGATCAGACAGTGGTGAAAATGTGTGCCATAAAGAACAAAGCGAGAAGGTCCCTTTGAAAAACAGTTACCCTTTCATTCTCTCGACTGTACAAACCCGGCACTGGCGGAGTTAGCAGACGGGAGAGGATGAAAGTTTTTGTACTTTTATGTTGATTGTTTGGTAGGTGAAATCCACAGAGGGCCGGGCATGGCTGCCGATGCTGATATTGAACGTATATTGTGTTCAGTGAACAACATAAAGGAATACTATTGTGAGAAAGTTTTAAAAAGTAGAAAAGACTTCCTTTGGTGGAAGCTGTCCATCTACTCAAGTTCAGTTCAACTTTCCCACAGGCAGGCACTGTAGATTAGAGGAGGAGGAAGCTCTGAGGGGAAAAATTGTACCACTGGTGTCTATTAGCAAACATAATTCACGGGGCCGGGCCTAAAGTCCTCCCAGCAGGGAACACTTGTTGTGATTTGTGGAGAGAGTTTGGTGGAGTGAGAGTAACAGACTCATCAGTTAAAGTCACCGCTCTACCAGAAATAGTCTTCATCTAACTCGAGAGTGCGCCTTGTACCGTAATGTGCTTGTTAAAGGATCTGTTTGCACAAAAATTACGACTAATAAAGAACTTCTGGAAGCTGAAATTGCCTTTATTTGGCACAAGTTGGACTTTAAAGAGCTTCAGTAAATGGTGTTTTGTATATATGCTGCAGAAGAGTAGAACCATAGGGAGTTAAATACATTTTCTGTGCATATGCTCAGTGTTCACCATTTCAAAGTGCAAACACAGTGTCGATATACAGCAACTCATTAGATTGAATTTGTTAATATATCTAGAAATGGGATTTTCTGAAGTCTTGAGTGGATCAAAGGGATTTAAGCCCAACCTCAGGTATTTTTCACACTGCATCTATAGTTGTATGAAGCCAGGCATTTAATTTTGGATGTATTTGTCCAGGTATGCCTCTCAGGTGTCTTCTTGCATCCCAATACAATGGAGTTGAAGGCAATTAAATAATGCCGGCAGCCTCTGCATCCACAGTTTTCAGAAAAAAGAACGTTCTACCTAAGAAATAGTTTGGGAGAACGTTTGGTACCAAAGCAATAGTCAGGACATCTCCGGCCGTGTTTGAGGCGACCAAAACAGGTATTTAAAATGTGTCTTCTCCTAACCCTAACTAAGTGGTTTCTGTGCTTTAAACTAACCAGACGATATGCACAGCGCTGGCACAACGTAAGATTGAAAACTGGAGTAAAGGTAAAGCTGCAACATACAGAAATGTGAAGTTTGAACATGTGGCAGAAAACGTACATTACTAGCGTTTTATCTGCTGATTGGGTTAACTGATGGTGAGTGAGCATTTAAAGTGAACTGTCCCTTTAAAGCCACCACTCTACCAGAAGTACTAGGCTCTCTAATTCACACACTTTCAGTTTTCTTATGACACATACTGCAGCACTTGTGGACCCACGGCCAAGAATGCAGCACTTACAAATACAAGAGCTTTTTTTTTGTTGTTGGTGTTGATGAGAGATTTCGAAGGTGCATTTTACATTTTACATCATTCACAGCTTTGTATCTTATACTGTACTTTGTACTGTACTTTCTTCATCTTCTTCAATAACAAAAAAAGACCTCCTCTTCTTCAACACTTTGTGCATCTTCAGTCCCTTTCTGACCTACAGGAGCATATTGCTGTGTGAATTATCTCTTTGATTGCCTGTGTAGGAGGAACATTTACAGTAACGAGGAACCTGGGAACAGGATTTACTGTTCCATATGCCCTCCAATGACATTACTTGAAGTGATGATGATGACAGTCATAAATTGGTCCTGATGGCCCACAACAGATAAAACCTGCATGGGATGTGTTTTGCACACTGCAGGCCCACTAAAGGCCTGCTTAATGCACAATTTCGTCACTTTCAATTACACAATTTGCTGTGTTCCTTCTGTGATTTCAAAAACTACAGCAAATTGCATCAAATGATTTCGACACTGATTTTGCCAGCACGCGCTGTCAGGGGTTCCACGTTGAATCCTCTCTAAATATTTGGGAGGAATATTCATGGGAATATCCCCCCCCCGCTCTACTATGTTGTGTTCAGCCTGTCACTCTCCATCTCCTGTAGAGGCATCGTTCCTCATCTACACTGTCATCCCAGCACATGTTCCATTTACCACACATTAATCTCACTCAGCTTCACATCATTCTCTCCTGTCTCGTCCCTCGGGATGCAACGACAGAAAAACATGTTCTGCTTGCCAAAATGCGCCGTGGCTGCGCCGCTAAATGGGAACTTATAACAGCAATCCCAATTTTTGTATCGCACAAATCAGCGTTCCGAAGTTATGTGCTTCGGTATACCCCGAGTCCAGTGTAGCTGTGTCCCAGCAAGGCCTTTATAAACTCGTCCCAGTGCTCCTGAGCTAACCTTTTGATAAGCCCTCGAGACACTGTAAATTAAAGGCGTTAAATCATGATTTGGTGGTGTGTGAGGGTGCTCATGGAGACATCCCCTTCACAGTCTAGTGGTCAGGGTGGAGGTGTGTGGTGGTCAGTGCAGACAGGTCATCCCACAGCGGTGACGGATGGCTTTCATCAAGGGGCCCATGGACTCACTGGGGAAATGTACATGGAGGCTGCTGCCAAAGGAGCTGATATTTATCTACCAGCAGCCCCGCCAGCTAGCCAGGGCGCAGGAAGAGAGAAGCCGAAATGTAGACGAAATGCGGTCAGAAACATGTATTCCTACAACATGCCTCACAGCGGTGACGGTGACATCCTGAGATTGAAATGAAGCCAATTAGCAGAGGCGCAGCTGATTTTAAACCGCAGATTAACTTCAGATGTGCAGGCGCTGTGGTTCTCAGATCTATTCCCTCACTGCAGACCTGCTTCGGCTTGGGCTGCCATTAATATCCCATGAGGCATTGGGGCATGCTCCTGGCCAGCAGCCAGATTCCCAGTTATCTGTTTAAACAATTTTGCAGGCTATTTCAGGAAGAGGGAACTTGCTGGCCATGCCTCTTGGCGCTGTTATGGCAACAGCCCAGTTCATCTTAAGCATTACATAGCGGGGTATCCAAAGCCCTGCTCGGTTAATACTTTGTAAGAGAAGTTAGATATTTTGTGTTCATTGCCGGTTCATGGTATCGTATTTGCAGTATGGCCTTGAACTAAGCTCGTGGCAGTAATGACAAGAGCCCCAAAACATACATTACCTAAAGCTAAAGATACTAAACAGGTGTTCTATAATATCTCATATATCATTTTATCTATTAGCAGGCTTCAACATGATCAAGCTGTTGTTCAAGGTATTTTTTATCTACCTCAAACTGCGCCAATGCAAGTATTCTGCTGCCGGTCTGATAGAGTAGAATTATTATGGTCATTAGGAGAGAGGCTTGCACGAGTGACTCTAATTTGAATTTGTTCAATCCTAAAAATAATTGCTTATCTCTGTAACCGCTCCTAAATATAGGATCCCTTAATCCTTGATAACTGTGTAATTGTTGCAGGATTGGAAATGCAGGGAGTCCAATATAGAAATGCATATGAATAATGTGATGTTAATGAATGGCACCTAGGTTAATAAGACGTTTTCAGGCTGCGCAGCCCACAGTCGTGTGAAACTTAAAGGAGACAGAGACCAGACTCTTATCATTCATTTCATTCACTTTTGTAATTGCACAGAGTTTGTTTGGTTGCGTCATTAAATGGTGATTTATGGATACGATTTATGATGGAAAGAGAATAATTATGGAAATTAGTTATGAGCCAAGGTGTTCGTACCAATGTTATGTCCAAGATAAGATATATAAGGTGTCATCTCAATTCAATGTATCAATGTGTGCTGCTGTCAGGTCAATCATTTAAGTTGTTTAATACTTTATGACCAAATACATGCAAAACTTATGAAACTCCCATCAGCCTCAACTGATAACTGCACTTTGTGTTTGTTTGGTGCCAATTAGCACGTTTACATGCTAACATGATAAAGACTAAGCAGATAGTGAATGCGGTAAACATTATACTTGCTAAACGTCAGCAAGTTACCATTTTCATTGTGAGCGTGTTAGCGTGCTTACATTAGCATTCAACTCAAAGCATAACTTTGCCTGAAAGAGCTGCCAGTCTGCCAGTAGATTCTTTGTCTTTGCCACTTTGACAAAGGCAAAGAAAATGTGCTTTTGTACAAACGTATACCGGAACCATGTTGGTACCCATCTCTCCCTGGTTGTGAACCTTTTCACCTAATAACTGTTATTCTTTGCCGTTGCAGTTTGTCATTTGATAATTGAGAGTCACGCTGCTTTAAATACTTTTGTAGTTCTTGTAATTGATGTGCCTGCAATTCAGGCACCAGCTCTGTGACCACTTTTGAACTCCATTAGTCGTTTCGTGTTGCTTTGAAAAGTCACATAAAAGTGGCAATTGTCAGACCTCTTTTAAAGCTGACCCATAATGCTAATTGACTTCCATCTTAAAATGACACACCGGTGTAGCTGACTCTGTGATGGGGATTTAATTACTTCAAAGTCCATTTTACATTTGCTGCTTGCAATATTTTGTCCAGACGCTGCATCTTATCTGATCTATCGTGAATGTTGCTTGACAAGCCCCGAAATGAAGATGCACAGTAAGTAAAAACGATGTAATTGATGCCAAACATCTTTTTCATATTGACTTAAGGACGGCTGGTAGTCTAATCATGTCATGCTGTTATTTAGATTGACTAAAGAGGAAGACAGGTCTCAGATCATTCCAGTTTGATATTCTGCACTTTGCTGTTTCCCGAGGCATCGCTTACAGCTGTATATGTTCTACGCTTTTTCTGCAACCGGTGTGAAAAGTTGCACCTTACAAAAGCTATTAAAATGAATATGTCACTAATTAGCTCCCAGCAATCCACAACCTGTGAGCAAACAAAGTTGAGAACCACTGTGTAATCAGCAGATGAATATTTTATTTGTTTTAAAGCCAAAAAAGGTAAGAATATTGAGAGCTTGAATATGAAATGCCTCTTGATGAATGTGTTTATAAAGAAATGCTCTCAATTCACTCTGCGGTGTAGCCAACACATGATATTTCCACAGTGTAAGACTTGTTTTTGCAATGATCAAACAAATAGTAGGAGAACAAAACAAAAATATAAAATCGGTGTAAGTATAGAGTTGTCTTCTCTCTGTAATGAGATGAGGAGTGATAAGGGGGAGTGCATAGTCTTGCAGAGATTATGCATAGTTATTGTAATGCTAACATTATGAGACACACTTTGCGATGCTGCTGTGCCCTCGAGAGAGTTAACATTAATGCAAATGTAATGTGATGATGAATATTGTATCAATGTCTTCTTAAACCAAATGAAAATGGAGAGAGATGTTCACAGTGCCAGAAATCTGAGCCCGGCTACCCAGACAGAGCAGGCGATGGATTTTTTTGAATTCACTCTCTATCGCTAAAGCCGAGTTCCAGCAGCCCACACATGCAGAGGAATACAGTAGTAGACACACAAACACACACACACACACACACACACAGCTATGGAGAATAAGAAGCTGCCTTGATATGGGGACACACACAGAAAGACAGATAGAGCAGACAATTCAGAGGCAGTTTTTCTTTTTCTTCCCTTTAAAGACAATTTTTTCTAATGCGGGGCCAAAAAAAGCTCAGCCTCATAGGTTTAAACATTTGTGAGGATTAACACTTTGTTTAAAGGTTTAGGTAAGAGTTTATGACAAGGGTCAAATAAGATCAATCCTTCAGGGTCCTCACAAGCATATTTGGGCAGGTTTTGTGTGTGTGTGTGTGTGTGTGTGTGTGTGTGTGCGCGTGCGTGCGTGCGTGCGCGTGCATGTGTGTGTGTGTGTGTGTGCGCGCACGTGTGGGTACCGCGCTTTTATATGCTGGCTGGTGTGTGTACTGTACGCGTCCATGCTGGTGGGTGGCAAGTTCCGCATTCGAAGCCAGAGAGTCTGCATGCCCACTAACATGATCACTTGACAGGACATGCAAATTTTATCTTCAAAGGGACGTTAAGATCCTCTGAATCACTATTAAGTCGTGTTTTTCTCCACTAATTATGTCATCAGTGCCAACACGGTGAGGTTCAGTGTGGCTCCGATAAAGATTAGAAAAGACGCCGGGAACTTTTCAACAAAATAGCTGCTGTTGTTAGATCTATAATTATATTCAAAACATGGGAATATATTAAGCTGCAATTTGCTTTAAATTGACTTCACCGCATACCATCAATTTAACTCAAAGGACATGGACGTTTCCATATAAGAGGAATGAGATTTAAAAAAAGGACTCAGCTGCTTTTATTTGAGCAGCGCAGTAATCTCAATACCCTCACAATCTGCCATGGCCTTTGGCAGAGTTTGATTTTTCTTACTCAAAATCAAGTATTTCCTGTATTACCTTCTTCCTCTTCTTCCTTTCTGTTTGTCTCTGTTGGTCAGTGCAGTGAGTTTAGCCTAACTTAGCAGAATTCGTGGATACCAGTGGGATCAGTAACTCATCTCTGGAAGAAACTGCAACTTTTTTCAGCAGACCGACGGCTCCCTAAATCCCCGTCTTGGAGAACAATTGTCCAATCATAGCCTAGTAGCCATTAGCTAGGAAATAGTTGAATGCCAGATTTAGCTAACGGGCTACCAAATATGTTGTTTTACCCTGAAATAATGCCCAGTGTTGCTTCAGATTTTCACTATCCATCATCCTTTCAGTTGCTGATCAATCAGGAAGTGGTGATAGTAAAACACTTTGTCAAACAAAGCAGCAGCATTACATTATCCCAGCATTAGAGCTTCGGTGACATGATATAATTGGTTGAAATTGGTTCATTCAAGCTTACACAAGCACATGTAATATTTAGTTTGAGGTAGAAAATATGACTGAATTTTGATATAAAACACAAAGAAATCTATGTATCTATTTATTTATTGGCACTATATTGTTAAATAGGTGAACAATATGACCGTTGATGGGATCTGAAAGGGTTGAGAGTGCTTTTTTTCAATTCAACTCGACTTTCAGTTCAGATAGGAGTAGTGGTAAGAATGTTTTTCTGTAATGATAATATCATGTAAGAATTTGAAATCTTATTTTGAAACAGAGCTCCTATCATAAGAAAAATAGATATTCAGTCTGGGTCAGTAAAACCATTACTCAGTTCAAACACTAACAAGCTACAGCAGTGTTTACATCCAAAGTCTGTGTTGTGTCACAGACACATCTCTGATCATCACTTGCTGCATTATTGACTCTCTCATGTTGCCCCTTGCTGTCTCAGTGAGACCTTGAACTGACTCTCCCAATAACAGGAGGCCATCTCCATAATTACAGTAAAGAGAAAGAAAAACCTGTGATGCATCAAACTCCCAGCCCTCAGATTGTTAAAGCACATATGTCAGCTGTTGAATTTGACTCGGCTCCAAGGCTTGCCGGTAATGAAACGGGGGGATGAGGGGTGAGTCAGCCACTGGCCTTTGTTAATTGCATGTCTCACATCGTCCTGGCTGGGACAGTTAATTGGAAAAGATCAAGGGGATTTGCAGTGTTAATGAGCTTCCCGTGAACCCAAGTCATACTTTGGATACCAGAGGAGCCTTTTACTATCTCCCACATTCCACCGACCCTTCTGTTAGAGCAAAACTTTTCATTTCTGGAGCGACGTGGTCGCGGCTGACTACTGCCTCATCTCCTGTGCTCGGTAGCATCGGCTCAGAGGGGAATAGATGGTCTATTATAAGAACAGCACTGTTTAAGCAGAAGTAATCAGCCGTTCATCTCTATCTTGATTATGTTGTGTTCCAAGGTGCTATATGACTTAGAATACAGGATATTCTCTTATACTTTGTAAGGGACAGTAAAAGCGAAAAAGTGAAAAAAGAACTAAAGAAGCACTGAAGCTTGGAATAATATTTGTCATGTTTATTCTTGTCATATAATGATGAAACACCATTAAACACAATGTGCTTCTTGGAAAACCCTAATTTAAGTTTCCTCCCAATGTTGCTCTTACCACTGAGAACCCCTCCTCGGTGTGTTTTGGTCATGCATTTGTCTACTGTGATACAGAGACCACATCACAGATAATGAAGCATATCATTTCAGTGGCCAAACAAAAGGGAACGAGAGAAAAATGCTTACCCGTACTTTCCCAACAAATAATTGCGCTTGTTTCTCGAATGTTTTTTTGTAGCACCTCATGTCACAGCCTTTTTTTTTTTCCTTGACATCGCCTGACACTTTCCAAATGAGTACTTGTTTCTAAAATAAAATCTTTGCAAGAAATCACAATCATTATTCACACTGAGACACCTTATCTTAATTATTATGCAACACAGAAATTGCCAGAGGAGAAAATTGGCACATGCAGTGTAAAGAACAATGCAATTCAAGTGCATCTACAGTAAAAAACAACAACTTGATGATCGCTGCTACATTACTTTGGTTTTTCATATCAGGGGAAATAACTCAAATGTGACACTCACAAACAGGACAACTACAGTTTTCTCTCAGTCTAATATACAATCTGTAGGTCAGAGTATGGCTGCATATCCAGGTATAACAATGCCATTGCTCCACACTGCCCCGAGGGAGACACAGTGGTAATATGCAGTTGGCCCTATAAATCATACAGCACTCTGACTATACAATCAATCCACAGCTCAGCGTTTACTCAAACTATCACCTCCACGCTGAGGCCCACTGCATCAAACAAGGTAACAGTGGGAGGTCCGGTTGATTTTGGTATGCCGTAGAGTAAAATATTCACATCAATGTTCAAATTGTGTAATGTAATGTTTCTACTCTTTTCTTTTATGTCTGAGTCAAAAAAAGAAAAAATACTTTATGTAAAAGGTATACTGTGTCTATCTTTAGCATTTATAGACTACGACAGTCGCTGTGTTTAGGTCTAAAAAGTCCTCGTGTTACCACATTAATCAGAAGAAAATGATCCAGTCTGAATGACTAACCCTGATTGTTACCCTCGGCTTGGGATAAATATATTCTTTCTGCACATGTTAACCTCGCGTTGGGGTGACAGCAGCTATGTTTATATGGAAAGAAGGCAGGCGGAAAGTAATCTGGTCATATCGTCACTGGTTTGTGAAAAGGTTTGTAGTCGTCTGTGAGATCGATTTTCATTTTGTTTGGTTTGGGCCTGTTTATTCTGATTGAGGTGTTTATATGGAGCACTTTCATTCTGTTTGGCCTTTTAAACCAACTGTAATCAGAATATGAGGCTACATGTAAATGCTATAAGTGCCTCTGAGAAGGGGAGAATCATAGTGGTGGAGAAACAGACCTGGCCTGTGGCCAAAACAACTTTTGTGTTGGAGATCTTAGAAGATTTAAGGATTTGATGCCTCAGTGGTCGAAAGGCTCGAAACAATGAGTTATCCAAACAAGTGTTTGAAAAGATCAACAGAGCAGGAATCCACTGAACCGGTAATGCAAATGCTGTTCCCACGTGATGTGGGCCGATCTTGAAAACTGTATGAATAGGTGGAGTGAGTGAATTAATGAATACATTCAATTTTCTCTATAAAGTTTGAAAAAACGTCTTAGTCTCGTTTTATTATTATATTTCCAGCAAATGAGTCTCTTCACAGTGTGCTGAACCACTTTGCACAGGACGAAATGATTTGAAAACGCATATCGTTTATTTAGCTTCTATGTAAAGAGCTAAACTGGAATTTCTTATTGGAATGATTTCGGTCGGGTTGAAGAAATATTGCCAATGTGACCACAGCTGGTGTTAATGCTAGATTTGGGTCAAACTAGCGAACAAGATTCATCCTGCTGTCTATAACTCAAGTCCAACTGAAATCACAAGTGTGGGTGGCTATCTGTCATGCAAAAAAAAAAAAAGAAAAAAAGAAAGATAAACGGGCCAAACATTTAGCAGGAATCTTCGAGGTGAAGGTCCACAAATCGAGCCTCACTGAAGTAAAACCTAAATCTTGTGAGCTCAGCTTTCGTGTTGAGATGTAGGCCGGCTTTGCAAGGCTGCTGCAAATTAGTCCTTGGTGTAAATAGCAGTGCTCCGAGCAAGACGTGGAAATCTCTCCCCAGCACTCCAAAATAAGAGCCATAAAACTCTGGCAGCACCTTGACAAAGCTGACCATAAGTCTGTCAAACATAAAGCTTTATTCAGCAACACCACATCTCCTAATAAAAACACTCTAACTCAATTTGCTTTGCATGTAAAAAACATTGCTGACATCGGACACCCAGACAATAACTCACTAGCACAACAACAATGAGAGGCATAGTGTTGAATTGCAGAATTGATCACAAAATTACAAGACAAACAAAGATGTATTACACCCAACAACATCAAAAATATATATTTAGCCCATTCTTTGAACACTTCATTGACACAGACTTGTAGTTTTATCTATGGCAATGGGGCTGTAGAGCAATGTTGTTACCTTTATCTTCTATCTGCACACACATAAAGATGCATACATGTTAACAAGTTTGGGGATGATCATCATGCACAATTTGGCTTACTGCAGTGGGCAGTAATTTAAATCAACAGCGAGTCATGTTACACAGCGGTAAAGGTGACATTGCCAGTTAGAAAGAAGGAGAAGAACAGAGGTTGATGCAAAAGGTCTCACTCCTAGTGATGAACCAACAGAGAATTACCATTCACCTCTGCACTTATCCTCAGGTCTGGAAAGTGTTTAAGCTCCTTGTTTTAGTTTTACAGACTGGACCGTAATTGTGCCATTTGAACCCGTTGTACATCATTTTCCAACACTGCAGACAAAGTTCACGACGAGCTGAATACAGTGATGCAACTGTTGGTTAATATTTTTGTCATATCAACTCCAAAAGGCAATGAGATTTCAAATGTGTGTGTGATGATCAGTCTTCCCTTCTTGTAGCCAAAAAGTTTTTTAAATGTATTATTCACAGCTGTCACTTGTTTGGCCACTTGTTCAACAAGCTAAGGTGCAGGACAAGACGTGTGTTCATGTTCTACTGTCAGACGGAGACGTTAGCAGGAGAGCTAACATGAGTTGTTGTGAAAGTGTGAGGCTAGCAGCTGTTGTCTGTCTCTTGGCTGTATCTAAAGTCAAGGCAAGGAAAGATTTTATTGGCTGTATCTAAAGGCAAAGCAAGGAAAGATTTGATTGGCTGTATCTAAAGGCAAGGCAAGGAAAGATTTGATTGGCTGTATCTAAAGGCAAGGCAAGGAAAGATTTGATTGGCTGTATCTAAAGGCAAGGCAAGGAAATATTTGATTGGCTGTATCTAAAGGCAAGGCAAGGAAAGATTTGATGGGCTGTGTCTAAAGGCAAGGTGAGGTAGCTTTATTGATATAGCACATTTCAAGCACAGAGGCAAATCAAAGTGCTTGACAAAGACAAGGTCTCCGTCTGCATAGACGGGTAGCGAAATCGTTGCAAAACCAGGAGGTGGCGTCATGAAGCCAAAAAGATGGAAAATACAAATTGCTACATTCCAGTCGCCAGTCTGCCAAATGTTGGCAGTAAACGTTTCTGCAAACTACTGATATCTTCACATTTGTACATGTCGTAATGCTACGTATCACATTCCTATAAAACATACCGCTTTCATAGCAGGAGGTGGTTGGGATGGCATTGGAGTTAATGTGAAGCCAGTGACTATAGTTTGAGACTTCTAAGTGTTGGATAAGTAAGGGATTATGCCCGACGAGGTGTCCATAATCAGGAGTTAATGGATGACGCAAAGTCCATTAACTCCTGATTATGGACACCTCGAAGGGCATTATCCCGCTTATACCATGGTCACTCGCCAAAGAAATTAAGACCATCAATTTATATTTTCAAGCGTTTTACAATCAAAATATAAAGTTTTTCACAAGCCATAACTTAGTTTCCCTGGTAACGGCTGAGGGTTTGACTAATACCTGGAACAATCATTACCCTACCGTGAGGTTCTTATGCAACGGAAACGTTGTTCATTCCTCCAGTAAATAGGACGGACCTTAGATACGACTTGGCAACGAGAGATATTCTGGTCCGCTCAGCGATGAGCCAGAAAGCTAACGCTACGCTAGCAGGATTCAAAGTCAATAACATTGCGGACGGTTGACAAACAGTAAATATAATTTGACCGTATGTTAAACAACAAGACTAGCTAGCTAACCAGTCACGTCATTGTCCCCAAATCAATATCAAGATTTTCACGAACAAATGATTGGCCGTGTGTAACGTTACTGTGGCGGTGAACAGACAATTTGACTGGAACTACTTAGTAGGTGTCCGTATATCAGGGGTTAATGGTATTCCCCCAGACCATGATATAACTGAAGTTACAGTAGTTATTTCGACCCAATCAATGATGTTTTCCTGAACAAAGTAGTTTCAGTGTCTAAACCCAACCAACTGCATCTGTACGACTTTTCTATCGAGGCATTCTTCTACATAAATGATTGACAAGGCTGAATGCTCGGGACATCCAAAACTGTTTTTTGTCCTCAGTTGGACAATAAGCAGAAAACCGTGTTAATTCCGAGGTCAAATGTTTCTGCGCTAATCACAAGCGTTCATTGGATTCCACTCTGATCGGCAGCTATGGAAACACTTTGAACAAAGAAAAAGATAAACTAATCTACTGGCTGAAAGGAAAGGAGCCAATCACCTATTTAAACAAAAAAACAGGAAGTACATGGCAATTTTAGTGCAAAGTTGATATTACAATTATCACCTGTGGACATCGTCACCTGTGGCAGGTGTGATGTAGGCAACCAATCACAGCCGAGGTTTTATCAAACAATAGTGTGTGTGTGTGTGCGTGTGTGCGTGTGTGTGTGCGTGCGTCCACTCCAGGCCTTCCCCTGGTTGGCATCTTCGTCACGTGCCGACGAGAAAACTTATCAACGAATCTGGTCAGAAAATGGCAGCAAAAACAAAGTCATTCATGGTTCCTGGCATCTAATCTCTTTATGCGACGGCCGCTGTGCATCTGTGCCTTCGGTCGATGCACACATGTGCTGCGACGTTGAAGGGATTAGTATTTATTCTAAGCAGACAGAGAGAGAGAGAAAAACCCCCTCGTATCACGCACACTGAAATGAAAGCCCCCTATTCACAAACACAAGCTGACGGCACACATTCATAATTTGTTTTCTTTCCCCCCTCCGATTGGTTGATCTGTCACGTGTTGATCCGTCTCCAAGTCCGCTCTTGAGGGATTAGCCGACATGCGATTTGTGCTGCGGTGTGCTGCTCCTGTCCCTTTAATTTCATATTTTTAGATGAGGGGTTACGCTGAAATCGCTGACACTTGAAAATTAAATGAGCTCGAGCCGCGTAGCTTAAGCGACGCTCTTTATAGCGGTGCCAATACTTTAACCCTACAGAATACTTGAGCGCTCAGCATTAACTGGACTGTCATTACAGGACACAACAGCTGAGACCTCGACGCGGATTTAAAAAAAATCTATAACAGGTCTGAGTTTGTGCTCGTGTGCTTTGGTCTGTGGAAAAGCATTAGCGCGACCTTTTAAAACCAGTTGATAGTCCATCACAGCTTCCACTCATAAAGACCGGAGGTTTACATCCGCGGGCGTACGGAGGTTTAATTGTCAGAAGCTTTGAGGCATGTTGGAGAATGTTTAATAGAAAAACAATTAAAGGGGGAGGATTTAAAAATACACACTGCCGACCTTTAAGATACATGACACATGTGACACATGTGTTCCTGCTCACAGTTCATTAACTGTCGTATACGAAGAGGCCGACTTAAACTATAAATATTGTATTTTTGCTTAACAGCCTCGGTTGTAACAAAGACGCCCAACGTTGCGCAACGCTGCAGCTTATATTTCTTTCTTATGTCATGTTGGTTTTGAGAAAAAAAGGGCTGACTGTTTGTTTTCTCTGATCTGCCGAAGAAAAATAATCCCCGCGTAACATTCACGGTTCATAAGAACAGGCCCGGCCCGCGGACGGCAGCGGGGTGACCAGACGCCATTGGCAGCCAGAACAAAAAGGAGGATGAGCTCTTGAGAAGCCGCCTCATTCCCTCCACCTCCCCCCCTAGAAGCACTTCCTGTTGGCTCACACTGCTGAGGTGCATGCTGGACAGAAGCCAGGGTTGCTTTGCTGATTCAGACATTAAATTAAAGCATCATATCAGCCAGTCAGCACTGTGGCAGAGTTTTCCTACACTTTAATTGACGCAGTGGGTCGACTTGTGTTCAAGAAGTTTGATTCTGGTTTCAGTGAAGAGTTCGTGGGTTGTTTTTCTATCCTGACATGGCGAAATATACAATGTTCAAGCCGCAATCCTTAATTCTAATGCAGAAAAAGAGACTCCAGCCTCTGAAATGAACTTCATTAATCAATGTATGTGAATATGCCTCTGATTTACAGTGAATAACTGATAAAATAACATTTTAAGGGAGGCAAATCATTTAAGTTTTAAAACTTCATTCGCAGAGCTTGTAAGAAAGTTGCAGAATAAAAACACAATTGTGAATAAATAATCTTTAGAAAGGGTCTTAAATGTTTGTTTTGTTTATCGCCGTTGATTCCTGCTTCTTACAATATTCATCAGCCAATAGAATAACACCGTTGGTATCACTTGGTAGCTCCGTTTCATCAGCACATCAGTCTTGGTAGTTGCCAGTTTGCTGACAAAAAAAGCAGTATCGGGATGTGAATGACATCCCGATACTGCTTTTTTTGGGAGATGGAAGTCATCAACACGTTTGAAGCTGTATTAAAGAAAAAAACGCTCATCCGAATATGAAAACTCAGTCGTGGACATTGAATATACATAAAGCGTCAAAACAATTAGCTAAGAGGCTTAAAACGCCGCTGAAAATATTGAATGCAGCTTGTTACAACATATAAAAAAATCCTTTTCCCCTTCAAAACTCTTTCTTCCAAAACATACTCAGAAATGAAATTGACCGTCCTTTGTTTTCCACACACGTCCACAGACCGACAGAAATGAAAACAGAGGAGGGCACTCGGAGGTAACCAGCCCGCAAATTATTCTCCTCACACGCATATGGACACGATGGATGTCAGCTGTTTATTTATTTTTTTTGTCGAGCAAAGCGAGCCACATGCTGTTGAGAATCTGGTCACGTTCCTGCCTAATCATGCAGCAACTGCTCCCGAACAAATGACACAAATTCATAAAGATCGAGCTCGGAAGTAAATTAGGCTCATACGTACATTTTAATGCCGCAGAACTCGCATACTATTTTATAACTGATGTTTTTAATAATTTTTCTAACTGTGGGTTGAATGCGTACAAACAGTTTCCTGTTGAATTCACTCGTCTTTCTGCGTCAGTGCTGCAGTTTGTTTTAGGATTTTCATCGGCGGCTGCTCCTCGGGGCCAAAGGTCAGGCTTCATGATTCCTCCATCGTAATTGGGGCTGTTTTTTCCGACTGTATATGTCAGACGGCGCTGACCTTCCCTGAGGGACCGGATCTAATTAACCCCCTCAGGAATTCGCTGGGATTCCTCCAAAAAAAAAAAAAAAGGCAGTTTCGTAATGTAGATCGGCAGTTTACCTTCAGGCTACAAGTTCTTGTCCTCGCGCAGTTATTGACGAGCTGTCTGCACTGTTTTTTCTTTTTACTACATATGAAAACAACATTTGAAATGCAGGGTCATCATACAGAATACATCAGATTTATTGAATTGGCAAATTCTTTTCTGTTTCTACAAAAGTTGCTTGCATGCGAAAGGCTGCCTCAAATATATTCCAGCAAGACCTGATTAACTTTGCACCGCGCTGACTCATGCGAAGCTTTAACAACCTTTTGCACCTTCCTGTGCATCGACTGTGGCCTCCGTCCTCTCGGCCGACACGAGCCGCTTCCTCCCTGGCAGATGCTCCCCCCGTTCTGCTTCGGGGAAAACAGGAAGCGCAAGGCTGCCCCGCTCTAATCAGGAGGACCACGGGCGAATGCAGGAGGATTAATTAAAATTGAACGTGAGGTTGAGCCCCGATCCGGCGTCGCCTACTGGGAGCCAAAATGCAGAACTCGCAGCATCCTGAAAATCTGCTTACGGTGTGAGAAGACAATCTCAGCGTTGCGAGGAAATTCCCTAATTGCATATACCTCTTCAACAGCCACTGAGCGGGTACAGTTGTTATTAAGTTAACACTCTCTCTCTCTGGGACTGAAATATACACCACAGTTTTTATTCTGGCAGGTGTTTTATTAAATCCGCAAAACGTTTAAACACTTCAGCACAATGAATCAAAATGAATAAATCCCAGCTCGTGGACCAAAGAGACTGCTTGTCAAATTGTTTACTACACCCCGTAATATGAAAGTGCTGAGCGGGACCCTTTAACATTTGAACTCTGGACAGTATCCAGAGAATCAGATCAGGATATTTGCAGCACACGACAGCAGATTGTCCGTGTCAGATGTGTTTGAAATACTCAGTGGAAAGTAATATACAGCCGCTACACACCGTGCACAAAGATCCCACCTTAGATAGAAAGCAGCATTTTGGATCCGTGTCCAGCGGCAGTGTGAGCAGCGTTTAATCACAGCCGATTAAACCCGCACTTACAAAAGAACTGTTACTGGTCTGATCCCTCAAACGGCGACCTCGATGTCACTCTCAAAGTATAAAACTGAAGGTGACCACAAGGACGAATGAGCATGCTATGTGAAATGCTCTTTGCAGACTTCTCTCGCCCTTCATGAAGTCTTATTTGTCTCACTTATTGTAAAGAGGTCAGGACTCCCAAACCAGGTAAAAATGTTTCTGAACAACACAAACCGGTGGATTGATCTCGCTGTTCTGCTCTACATAGCTGAATGGACGCACTGACGTGTGTGCGCGCCCTCCGAATAAATCTCAGGGCACATGATGAGATTCTTTGTGCATTAAAAGGCCTTTAGGTAGACCGTGGCGGTTTTAAACATCAATGCTCCGTTGGGTTTTTAGTCACATCTACATTGTTTTTATTCTCTTTTAGCCCCAGCAAACCCGCCTAATGGGAGCAAACATACCTCCAAGGCCGCTGCCGAAGTATACCGAGCTATTCAAGCATTCATCTGTTGCAAACGGGTGCAGAAACCTTTTCACAGTGAACGCATCCCGGCCTCAAATGCAAAAGTCACCCATCCAAAGAGACCTTCCCTCTGGATTTGGGCATGTGTGCCTGTCAGAGCTCTCTTCACGAGCGGCAGGAACAGACGAGTACACCTTGGAAAAAAAAGAAAAAGCAAAAGGCAAACAGACTGGAGGTGAGAGCAGGCATCCAAAACCAAGGCCGTCTGTGGAGTTGGAAAGAATTTAAACTAAACTGACTTCTCTCTAAAAGTTGTTTTTGTCAGGACAGGTTATGTTTTTAAAGCCGGAGGGATCTATGGAGAGACGGAGACTGAGTCTGTGTTCCTGACAATCAACCTCTTGCGGAAACATGCAAAGGTGAAATGACATGTCCGAACGACGAGAGATGTAAACCGCTATTGCGTACTTTTGCCAGATGTCTCGCCATTACAAGAAAAAGACATTTTGCACATCGAGCATTGTCCGCAACGACTTTAGAGAAGCCTAACTCGACATTTGAACGTTTATTACTTTTTCGATACTACAAATTTAGCCCCTGAGCCCACTTAATACTCCCTATCCCGTGTTAAACCTCAGCCGATGAGGACACCATCAATGTTTGGTGTCACGAATGTTGTGGGTGTAGCTCGGCAGAGAGAGAGAGAGAGAGAGAATCTGAGTTACGCTCTTCAGTTCTTGATTATTCTTCGAGTTCTTATTATTTATTGTGTTGAGGAAAAGGCAGACATCTTTATCGATCTCTTCAAAACTCTGCAACTCACATCGAAACGGTTCAGACGGATAAATGGCTCCGAGTGTAACGTGATCAAATACTACATGATTTTTACTTAGGGTTGGAATCAGATTTAGTATTTTTAGTAGAGTCTCATAACCAGAACTCCACAGTGCTTTGTCACGGATTCTCATTCTGGTACAGGGGGAAACTTCCCCATAAAAGTAAAGGCAGCAGCTGCTACTTTATTTATGATGCGCCGTTAGCTACCAGGTTAGTGTGAGAGTAGCTTGTAACAGTTTCTACAGTGTAGGTTGCTATCCTGAAAGGCTGTTGTTTCATGTACCAAGTAGAAAATGTTACAGGAAGGAGGGAAACAGGCGTTCAATGACCAACAGGCTTTGCAACAACAGTCTACATCTGGTAAATGAGACGAGGATGAAGCGCTTCCATCGGTGCTGATGGGGGCTTTTTGACGACTTTTCTGACTTCTTGAAAGAAAACTTTTTGACAACCATGCCAGTCAGTCACTCACCAGGTGTGTGAAGGTAAGAAAAGTATCCGAGATTTGAACTTTTCTCTTTGTTCGTCTCTTCACACGAGGACTGTCCCTGAATTCAGAGTCGACACTTCAGGCATGGCAGTCTTTGTTCATCTGCGATATGAAAAAAGCTTTCTTCCTCATTTCTGCACATTCAAAGTGTTGCAGTTTTTTTTCCTGGAGGAGGGGAAGAAGCCTCAGAAGAAGTCTGAATGTACCTCCCTTTAAAGCATTCCAAATTAAATTAAATGTAAAAAGCATAGAAAGGGGCTTGGGATAAAGGGGTTCAGTGGAGATGAACAACAAAAGACTCCTGCAGGCGCCAGGCTGTTGTAAGGCAGGCGAACTGTTGCACAACTAACACAGCCTTGATATCAGGTGACCCTGTTGAACGGTGACTGAGTTAATCATCACTCAACCAGGCTGCACGAGGCTCGAAATATCTCGATCAGAAAGACGGCAACAAGATCTCAACGAGGCCTGAGCAGAGCAGAGTCGCTCTCTAAAGTCTGCAGTGCGTCAGGGAAGGAACCAGAATGACCCGGCTGCGACGTCTCTTAAGCCTTCACAAAAGTGCGCCGTCACACCCTGATTGGCCGTGAGGGGAATGCCTCAAGCTGCTCCCAATCGTTAATTAGGAGTCCGTCTCCACGTCCTGCACAACAGGTGATCTGAATCCACTCCAAACTATCCACAGGGATCTTACAAGGCAGCTAAAGTGAAATAAAGACAGCGTGTACGAAATAATGGGATTGCAACAAAAGCCTACAGCCTGTCAGCCAAACAATCCGAGCAGAAGAGGAGGTTGTAAAAGAGTCTCACTCAAAAAGTAGTTTATTTGACTTTGCCAACGTTCGGCACCGGAAGCTGAGAGCATCGGAGCAGCAAACTGATACAAGCCGTGCTGCTCTCCGCCGCGTCGCCCTCTGTTTCAATCAGCCCTCTCTGTTTCCATCGCTGCTGGGTCATTTTCAGCTGAGTGTCAGTTTGTAAAAGTGTCTGTCTCACTCTGTGTACTATGAGGCGGCTAGAAAAGAAGGGGACAGAGATTTAATGGTAAAAATGCACCCTGGAGTCCTCTCGACTGTTCAAATGATCAACATTTCGAGGCCGGCCGTGCTCCACACACGGCTTTTCTCCTGTGCACGATATTATAAACAAATTGCAAATTATCTCTTCACAACAAAACGCTCTGTCTGAAGTGGGGACATGAACTTGAGCAGAGGTCGCGGGTGTCAATTACATCTTTTCAAATCAATCTGGGATCTCAGGGCTGCTGGAGAACGTGATGAGATGTACAATGGATGCGACAATTTAAAATCTGCTTTCATTCCTGAAATGAAGGACGGCTACATAGTGGTGCATGAAGCCAAACAAGCTCCACTTCCTGGGTATGAAAAATCCCCACATCTGTATTGCGGAGCCCGTCGCGAGACATTTTCTGACTGAGCGGGCTAACGTCCAGTTTAGCGCCTGGCTAACTTGAAGAACAGGATGTAATCATGCATCTCTACTAGATTTTCCAAATGTTATCAGACAGTAAATCAAGTCATTTCATGGTGGTTGTGATGCCCAAAAACCAAATGCACCCAGTGATTTACAGCCGCTTCGTTCACGATGTAAGAAATGAGAGAAGTTGCAGCATTATACAGCATATAAAGAGTGATTAATACATATAAAGAGTTACATAGAGCCTGTTTAAAACAAATCTCCTGCTAGTTAAGGAGAACGCTGTTCAGCTGTGACGCTTTAGAAATGTTGAGTGGACGACAGAGCAGCTCATGATCAGATTTTCTCAACTTTTTCTTGCATGATTTTGTACGTTTCGCAGCGTCCAACCCGCCTCTATGATGGCAGACTCGCCATTAGACTTGGCTGGAGGACACTGTGTACCAAGCAGTCCTCACAAGTACAGTAAGAACAGACGTGTGTGTGTGTGTGTGTGTGTGTGTGTGTGTGTGTGTGTGTGTGTGTGTGTTTGTGTGTAACGTGAGGTCCATGTTAAGCAGGTGAGTTTTCAGCCTGCAGCGCCGAGCGTCTCTGC